>OX101790.1:20010729-20038229 GCA_944452715.1 Ophion slaviceki | reverse complement strand
CCGCAATGAATCTCTCACCACTGGCTAAAGCCGCACCCCCCCCCCCCCCCGCCTTTGCCGCCAGAATCATTTTTTGTTTCGGCTCTACGAGAAGATGTCAGTTGAAGTCGAGGCGCTGTAAACACGAACGTGTGTTATATCACGTTAAGGCGGTCCTCTAGTTTCTCGGGTCGAAAAAATCGATTTTTTTTTTCATAAATCACATCTACAACATGTGTAGAAAATGTATGCCAAAGGATTTTTCGATATTTGAAGTGGTTCACAAGTTACGGTCCTGGAACGGAGCAGGTATACGGAGCAGGTATACTTTCAAACGCGTTTTTCTCGAAACATCATTTTTCGAAACGGTGACCACGATATTTCAGAAACTACTGCACCGATCTTGTTCAAATTTATACAGCATCTTTAATATGTTATAAGCCAGCGATTGAACTAGGATTATCATGATTGCTTCGATAGTTTTTTTGTACGAGCGAAAAACAAGAAAAAATGAGTAAAAAATAGAATGTAATTTTCAAAAGTGTATAAAAAAGTCAATTTTTGTAATTTAGAATTCACTCTAGTTCAATCGCTAGTCTTAAATATGAAGATTAAAATGCCGTTTGGTTTTTTATTTCAGATAAGCAGAACAGCCGCAATCTTGGTCACTGTCAAGCACCTCTTTTACTTGATGTCTTCCTGTCGGCCACTATAACGTTTATTCTATTATATATTTTGACTTCAAAAAATTTGTAAAGCTTATTTAAATGTTAATAAAGATTATGCAAATACAATGAGATTGATTATTTCGATGCTTTGCAGGCCCAAGGCCCAAGGCTTGGCCATTATAAGTTTATTGATAATTGGCCGAGCGTAACTCGCCTATATCTGGGCCGTCATTGGGTTAGTATTGGGCGCCATCGTTACTGATTTTTAATGTGTGCCGTTATCCAGCCAACACTCGGCCGATGTACTGCTGCCAACAATTGGTCATATATAGACTACCAGCTATGGGCCATCATTGGCTGCCAATTATTTGCCATCAATATTTATGTTGTGGTATTTGCCATTGTTCATCCAACGTATGCCCGATGTAGGATTGCCAATCATTGGCCCAGTAACGGCCAACAATTCTGAGCCGCGATTGGTTACCAATGATGTACCGTCATTATTATTTTTCTATGTTTTCCAACCTATGGCTAATGTAAGATTGGCAATCATTGGCCCAGTAACGTCTCACACTTTTCGGCTACCAAGGAGTGCCTATTCCTTACCGTTGTTGGTCAATTTTTCCTGTCGAACGAACATTGAAGAATCGTCTCCCATTAGAGAACTTTCGTTTTCCCACCATGCTGCCGCTTCCTTGGCGAGCAAGAGAGACATCACGCAAACTTGATCCGCTGACCTACAGGCGTTTTTTCCCCCGCCGAGCCGCTGCTCCCATGGCGAGCGAGTGAGACAACACTCAAACATGATCCGATGCCCACAGGCTGGTTATTTTTGTGTGTTCCCTCTAATATAATCCAAACGATGAGAGAACGATATTCTCGCCAGTCAGACTACGGTCTGTGTCGCGTTCCTACATTTTATTCCCGCCGATTTTTCTGTGGTGTTTTGTCATCTACGTTCGTTGAAGTTTATAATGCAAAAAAAAATATCGTCTCAAAAGGCATCGAGAATTGAAAAAAGAACAGTTAATTCTGCAAAAAAAAAAACGTAATAATAATGATGACAGGTCAGTAATTGATGCAGTGGTTTCGGAAGAAAGTGAGATTGTATGTGAGTGTGAGTATTCCAGAATAATCATCCAAACAATACTGTGCAATTAAACGATGGAACAATTTTCCAAATTGCGAAAAT
This sequence comes from Ophion slaviceki, assembly GCA_944452715.1. Classification (NCBI taxonomy): domain Eukaryota; kingdom Metazoa; phylum Arthropoda; class Insecta; order Hymenoptera; family Ichneumonidae; genus Ophion; species Ophion slaviceki. Next base: position 20,036,390 of record OX101790.1, on the reverse strand, counting down.
ATTTGAGACATGTAGACGAGAAAAAAAATGTCAAATCGAACGATTTGTATTTGCTGGGTTACGAAGCGAAACAGTTGGTTAATGTATTTTCTTACCCAACTGCATTATCAATTCTCGGCATTGTTACAATTCGTAATTTTTCTACTTCGGAAAATTTTATTTCTGCAACCCGGATAAAACAAAAATATGATTTTTTTTTCGCCACAAACACCAGTGTTACGCCCTTCCCTTACAACATATGTGAGTGATTAAAAAATGTATGAACTCGTGAAAAAAAGATAATGCATATTGGGTGAATTAAGAAAAAAAATTGATTGAGCGTGTATTGAACAGTGTATCAGGCTTGAATCACACATGTGTCTTCAAAGTCTTTCGTATTTTATTCGTTCATCTTCTAGCCGTGCTATAAAGCGGTAGGAACCGGCAATTTCGCTTTGTTGATGTTTTTGGGTAAACACTGTGTCCGAAGTTGTCAGCGTGCTCGAACGTGTCGCCTCCCCATCTTCTGGCCGCTACGCGGTTACAGTTCAGGCAGTACGACTTCGAGCACAGTTCGAGTAACGTGTGTGTTGGACGCTACGACTCAACCACCAGGCTTTCTTCCTTCGCATCGTTTTCTTTGTCCCGCTAGAGCGCGTTACCACCTGGGTGAATATTGGATTGCTACGACGTTTAGGCCGCGAAAAATACGCGGTATAAAATACACTTGGCGTCGAGATGCTGCCGCGTCTCTTGGAAACAATTGTATCGTGTAACATTTCAAGTTTTTTCGCCCGCGTGACGATTTATGTTGTGTGATCGAACCATCGAAAATGTCCGATTCCGAGCCCCAATCCACGACCAATAAAAAATACCGTTACGCAGTTGTGTGGTTTGAAACGGAAAAAACGACTGAATGTGTGCCGTACTCCTGGGTGTACAACGCAGAAGGACAAGACCTTTGTTACTATTCACCGAAAAAAGATTACAAATATGTGGATGCGTGGTTAACATCGTGCGCCGAGCCCGAGCCACAATGGAAATCGTTCACCGCGGAAGTACTTTCACGAAAGATTATGATCTTTTCAACACTCTTTTATATCGCGTATTATCAATGCAAATATTTAAAAAATGCTTAAAATAATCGAGCGCTTTGTATTGCACGAAAAATCTATTTCTCGTGTTGGATCCGTTCAATAAAGGGGGTTCAAAATTTGCATCGTTGCAGCGCAACTTCTTTTCTTATATTTTTATCTCTTCAATTTTAATATTTTACGAAAACATATTTTTCCGTATTCGAATTCTAGATTTCCCAATGAGACTCAACAAATTATTGCGAGGTTTTCGTAAAGTTTTTTTGTGAAAAAAAAAATCACAAATTGAACTGTAATAATTTTCGTTGCGTTACAACGTTGTAACCTTCAATCTCGTCCAATAAAATATATTAAGTTACGATAGAGAAAGTATGTATTTCACTACATTTTATCCGATTATGTATGATATACTCGACAGGGTATTTGGAAACGGGGAAGCGGTGGTTGGAACGATCATTTACGATAAGAGACGGTGAAAGCATCAATCGGGAAAGTTTTGCGCAAATGACGCCAGTTGTCCTCTGAGAAAAGTCAATTGAAAAAAATGCTGAGAGATGTGCCATCGACGTTTTTTCTGAGGTCTGCCGTACATTCTACTCTTAAGGACGGCACTTTTTTGGAAATGGTGACGGTACCGAGGAAAACAATCATTCCGTCGATTCGTTTGCCACGAACCTAATTACGTGCCAACACTCAAACGAGAACACCGCTTCACGTGGTGAGTTAAATTGTTTCTACCATACAGGGGGTCGCGTAATTAATGGATAACCTTCAAGGGGTCGCGTAATTAATGGATAACCACCAGGGGTCGCGTAATTAATGGATAACCTTACCTGCGTAATTAACGGACAACTTTACCTGCGGATGGCAAAAATCACAACGGATCAAAGTATAAAAATGTATGTTTAGTAAAAGTCCCACGGTCTTCCAGTTATCAGCTATTTTCAAAATTAAAAAAATTATTTCACCCCTCCTGAGTTTTTTCGACGTCATGATCGCAAATCAAAGAATTTTCTGAATCTTTTTTTTTCAAATATTATTGTTGAATAGATGTACTATCAAATGTGCTGTGCCATGTTTATGCTGTTGCTTATTTTTTTTTTAGAATCATATCCAAATTTGTCTTTTGACTATATTTATCATTTGTAAAAATGGCGTGCGAAAAACCGAACACAGATGATTTAAAAAAAATAACATAAAGCCCAAAATCTCGAAGACCGTGGAGCTTTTACTAAACTGAAATTCCAGTATATAGTAGGACATCATCTGATCTATCGACAGTTTCAGGATTATCCATTCATAACAGGACACCCTGTATATATATATATATATATATATATATATATATATATATATATATATATATATGTATATGTAAATGCAATTTCTTACGTTATGATCGAAAGGGTGTTACATTGATACAGATTTGTGCCATTTGGCTTAAAGAGAGGAGGGAGAAGAAATTACCATGAACGCGATAAATCATCAGGTGAATGGCAACCCAATCGTCTTTCTGACCTAGTGACGGGAGAGCGGGAAAGGTGCAACTTACCGTTGAGGCATGCAATCGTGTAGCTCACGTAATAACGACATGCTTACGCATACGTACGTGTATATTTCCGTGAACGTATTATATATATATATATATATATATATATATATATATATATATATATATATATATATATATATATATATATATATATATATATATATATATATATATATATATATATATAATACACACAACCACCCCCCCCCACACACGCGGGTAAGGACTATACATATGATAGTACTGTAAAAATATATCTTCCGGGCAATCGTATGTGGTTGCATAGGAATATCTGACATGCATGTCGTATCTCCTGCAAGCGTATGCTCTTGAATATAAGAGAAGAAAATGAATGACCAGTCCCCCCATATGCAGTACCTTCAACGTGTACCGGAGAGACACACAGTGCGTGCGAATAAATATATTATGCATGCATCTATGTATATGCCCGAGTTGGCTGCTTCACAGAGATAGGTACGCAAATGCGAGTCCGCGTGTGTGTGTAGATGAAGAGGGGGTCAGGATCATTCAAGTTACGTTATTTCCGCAATATGCCACGAAAATAAGGTAAAAAATTCCCGGTCCTTTTGCAGTGAACAAAAAATACATACTTTCGGGTAGTATTGCATACGTTTTATTTTTTTTGTTTGAATTTCCAATAAAACACTCAATAAATATTCGAGAGACAATGGGATGTAGTAGTTCTCGGATCCAAATCGGTTCATCCAAATCGTTCTTCATAACCAACATGAATTAGGCACAACGGAAAATCCGCACATTTATTCGAAGACACGAGTTCTGAGTTGAGTCTCATGTTTAAAAACGAAGGTCGAAAGCATTCTTGCAACAAACGTTATTACCTCGAAAACGTGATTTTTTACAATTCTGTGAGCTTGCATATTAATAACTAGCGACGCGATAATTAGCCAAGAGGATTGGAAAAGTGATACGAACGTAGCTGATGCAAAGATCGCATACTGCAAGAGGAATTCCTCCTTCTTGTAAATACTTGCACGCGGGGCTTGGTGTAGTCGTACAGTTATTCTTCTAGAGTATCGCGCAATTGATATTCATGTACACGCTGCATAATTTGAAAAGTTATCAGTTATCGAATAACGATAAAAACACGTAAATAATTAGTATTTCATTTTCTTGGGCTATTGGTTGCCGCAAGATAATTTAGAACTTAGAGAAATTTGTACGTATTGGTAGAAGTGGTTAATTGATAAAAAATCCGTCGCCATGAAGATTTGCACAGTTGTGACGATTGCTGTTGCGTTTACCGCTGCAGGACTGGAGCTCAGCGAAGAATCCGAAGTAACACTACCAGTCGTCCTGAGGAAGTAGTAAAGGTATCGATACGAAATCGAAGAAATAACTTGTGGAGCTCATTCATTTGAAATGCCAATGATTGTATATTCGCGTATGGAGGGTATGTTTTTCATGTAAATGTTATTACACGGGCTAAAATCTTCAAGAAGTACATACTTTTAGCGATTTCCCGCTATGACAAGACTTCCATGCTCGTAATTGAATTACTCAACACCAGCTTCGTGGCTCTGTGGAGCTAGTCAGCAACGACAATACAACTGTGGGAGCTTGGGAACTCATACAAGCGAAACCACATGATGATGTTAGCATGTCTCGGTACAATTGTATTTTTTGAAAAAATGCCTGTTTTTATCAACTTTTTTGTTTCCGTTCACTTTCGTTAAAACTCAACGGATCTCGACCGAAAATGTATGAACCTTGATTTCTTAAGGCGGGCTACCACTGTTATGGGTAAACAAATCGACTTGTTTTGCATTTTCGCTAGGTTTGCATTTCGCATATTCAAGAATATGAAAAAAATGCAAGTTAAAATGTCGAAAATTGACAAAAGTACAGATTTACGTATACTAAAACTCTTAATCGCGTTTGTCTCGACCTGGCCGGAATCATAGCTCTAGCTATAATTGCCCGAATTTCAATTAAAAAAAAAGAACCGTAATTGCAGTAGCTATCGTTGTACGTAGACGATTTTTTGGCATTTTTTAAGCTCGCGAATATATGTCAAAATTTCACAATAATGACACTTTTTTACAGCCGCCGTATTGTGTTTTTTTTTCTTCGCAAAACGACTACGTACAACAAGAACTGCATTTATATAGATTATAAAACTTTTTTATTTTCATTCTTCAGACCAACAATCGCCAAGTTATCGAACTGGCCGTTCGACCACATTTTTTATATACAGGCTCTATTATACCTAAAAATGTTGTTAATTTTGTTTATTTCGTTTAATGAAAATTTGCACGAAATAAGTTCAATGTAAGCTTGATAACATACCTTTTTTTTTAAATTCAAAATAAACAATCTAGTAGACAAAGAAATCAAGAACACCGACGTTCTTTTGGCCTGTCACAGTGGTGTCCCCCGTTGACGATATTTCTAATAAAAATGGATTAAAAATTCGACCTCTATTGTTATTTGTTTTTACGTCTGTGGAAAGCAAGGGAGCGGTGGTGCAGCTCGCCATGGGTCGTTTTTCCTCAACCGCCACGAAGGGTGAAAATAATAAGCTGGAATCACGTATCGTTACATCATCATGACGTGTATATCGCAGGTCGATTGATTTTTATTTACGCAGTAACATCGGAGACTCCAAAGTTCAGGCGAAACCGACATCTGCTGTGACGTGTGGTTTTCTGTAAATTTTTCGCAGTAGTGGAGTTTTTTTTTTCATTGTTCGTTCTTATGTCTACAAAACTTTCACGTTCTTGTTTAGATAATTCTTCTGTGAAAACATTTATTTTCTGTCTTACTTTTGCAATAAAACGATGCTGTCAATATATCGTTGAAATTCTGTTGCCTACGCGTAGCCTACATCCAACGATGCTTGTTCCATGTTCTAAAGCCGCTTTTTTCCACACGTGGATGATTTCCCCAAGCCGCGAGCGAGTGCAAAGCGAGACTAATTGATTAATGCCGATAAACGAGAAAACCGAGTGCAATCTGAGGAATGTTCTGCAGACAACTGGTACGCTTTCGTGGTTACTGAATTTAAGTAACGAAATGTCGGACAAATTGATCAGTGTGATCGGGTGGTTGAACGACAAACGTAATTCATCATAGTTAAAAAATTCGACGGCATAGAAGTCACGTATTATCGTCCTAAAAGAAGACGACGTATTATCTTTATTTATAAAAAAATGCAGGCACAGTGTGTGGTTTGTTGAGTCGATTGGCTGCGTGGAAAATACTCACGCCTGCGTCGAATTGGCAAATATATTCTTGGCAACTTGTAAATAAACGTCACAAATACAAAACTGAGGATGGTTTCATCTTCAACTTCTGCTGAAACAGGGGTGGAATTAAAGTCGTTGCCTCTATACATCTTCAACCTTCCTTTTCCTGAATATTAATAAAACATTTCGGCGTATAGGATTTATTGTATACGGATCACGGTGGACGGTAAGTAGGCACGACGGCTATCGTTTCGTTTGGCTCAAAGCGTAAGGGCTGCGCCCTTCCGCTTGGGAGTACTCAAATGTACAAAACGCCAAGTTCGAGCCCGTGAATGGCTAGTTAAAAAACCGGGTAGGAACAACAGGACCGGAATCACGTTTCCCCAACGAAAGCACGATCCGACTCCATGAGGGTGCATATAACCTTGCTCTTTTGCTAGATTTTGTTAGCACACTCTTGGAATTTTTCTTCAATCGCAGGTACGAGCCGCGAGTCATTTACATTCTCCAAATCGAATGTGTTAAAAATCACTCTTTTCCCAATATATGGTTTTTCCACGGACGGTGTGGCAGCCAAGGTGATACATGCTTCACTTTCCAACCGCAAAGTTCTTTCGCGTCTGCGGCGTTGACAACCAGCCGCGGGTTCTCATTGCTGAAGAGAATAAGTAAGGGTGGTGACAGATGAGGCGGGGATCATTGAAGACATCGCAAGGCCTGAGTCTCAAAAATCCACGCTTCATCCTCCACCACCTTCATTTGGTCTTTTATCGTTCGGTGGATCTTTATTTAAAAATGACGTTCTAACAACACAAATTAAAAATAAACCGTTTCATGCCTGTCGAAGCCAACTTGGAAATCACAAAATCATTGATAATGTCATTGGAGATTAAAATGATAAAAATGTTCTTAAAAATACGATTAATTTGAACAAAATTAAAGGAAAAATGGGCTGACCATGAGACTAGTCTTAAAAATGATAGATTGGGTCATTCTATTTTAGAGAATTTTATGAAAAATATCTAAAAAGTCAATCATCTTTAAAAAAATAGTTTTCACTTTAGAAGCAAAAAAACCTTGATTGATTATTGATCAATTTTTCATTTTTATTAACTGTTTAGTTTTTAATAGTTTAACTGCAATCACGGTTGCCGTTCGACCACATGATGAAACGGAGCAATTTTTGCGATGTATCGTTATTTTTATTCAACAACGATGAAAGTATACCACTTATCTGCGAATTAATTATTTTATTGTACTCGGTTTGTTTGCATCGCGCCTTCGTTGGTCTTTCCCAATCAGCACATGTTCGGATGAAAAATCTATTAGCGACGTTAGTATTTTCGATATTCGCCCCGTCGGAAATATTTATGTGTTATCCTGTTCCGGCTCTCTAGAGGTTGTTGGATTTTTACGTTCATTGCTGGGGGCCGTGGGATCCGTCGGCTCTCCAGAGGCCGTCGCATTTTAAGGTTCGTTGGTGGGGGGCGAATCCGTCGGTTCTCCAGAGGTCGTCGCGTGTTGGCGATCGTCGGCGGAGGGCGAATCCGTCGGCTTTCCAGAGGTCGACGCATTACTGGGTTTGTCGGTGGAGGGCGAATCCGTCGGCTTTCCAGAGGTCATCGCATTACTGGGTTTGTCGGTGGGGGGCGAATCCGTCGGCTCTCCAGAGGCCGTCGTATTTTTGCGTTCGTCGGTGGGGGGCGAATCCGTCGGCTCTCCAGAGGTCGTCGCATTTTGACGACCGTCAATATTTATATTACATTCGTTCTTCGAGTCCAGGGATCTTTGAGAGCTCCGACTCGCCGCCAAAACTCGTCTCATTTTGGCCTTCCTTGGCGAGAGGGGAATTCGACGAGTGGCCTGAGTTCGTGTCATATTGGCCTTCGTCGGGGCGGCGGGAATCCGCCACGTAGTCAAAATGCGTCTCATTTTGTACTTTATCGGCGTTGGGGAGATCCGTCACGACGTTAGACCTACTATCTGTTTCTTCTGCAGTGTTTTGGCCATTTAACGAGTCATCAGACGTATTCACATTTGGTACTTTTCCGTTGTTTGGGGAATCCATTATACTGCAAAGGAATAGATGTAAAAGGTGGAACAGTTATGTTTGAATGTATAAGAGTATGCGCAGACGACAACATTTTTACTATAAAATGATACGTCATTTTATCGTCAAAATTCAGACTGAGAGAATACATAGAGTTTTCACCCAATCGTTGTGTAATTATGACGCGAATGATCACATGGATGAAAAAACGACAAAACGTACAAGTTCAACAAACTTACAAAAAACCACACGCGCCGTCAGGTGAGAAGTATGCAGGTGGTGATTCCTCTATTTCCCAGCTTTCGAATGATGGTACCGAATGAATTAATATCAATTGATCCCCGATATAAGTGTTGCCAGGACTTAAGGATATGGAATGCGAGGTCTTTACCAGGGTATTATTTTCACCCTTCGTCTCGGTTGGGACAAAAACGAACAATTCGTCTTCTCCTCCATATTCCGACTGTTTCCCATAAACATAAAAACAGATAACAATAGTTGCCGAATTTTGAATCTGCACTACTCAACAAAGTTAAAGAAACAAACAATTGAAACATTTTTTGGATTATTTGAAGCGCTGTAACTGCTAGACAAATGATCGTACAGAGACGAAAAAAGGAATATTTCGAAGCTTGAAATCTGTAGTTTACAAGCCTTGCATTGAGCAATTTTTTGGAGCTTCCGTCGGAGACAAAAGACAAGAAATATGCCGAAAAAAAAAACTTTTTTTTCTACCTTTGAAGGTATCTACGGACATAAAAAAAACATTCAGCCTTTCTCAATACCAGGGTCAGAAAGCTTGATCATTTCGTTTTAATTTTCTTTTTGAATCGGAACGTCTGATGCGTCTCCGGCGTGGACGCATTAGACACCTTCCGCACACAACACAAAAAACCGGGGTGGGTGTGGCCCAGGGGGAATTTAGGAAGGTTTCTTTTGTAAATCCCCCCTGCCCACATCCGATAGTGTTCCGAAAATATTCGAAAATATGCTATTTTATAACGTGTTTTCGGGAACTTCAAAATCCTATACCTTTTTATGGGAGGGTGACCGCCGCGATTTACTTTCGGCATTACCTTTGGAAAGGCTATATTTATAAATGCCCCCACCTCCAATTTACGCGTCGAAATATTTAAACAAATGCCTTATTTTATCACGTGTTTCGGCGAACTTCTAAGCCCCACAACTTATGGAATTAATGGAAAGTATCAGCCTCCCCTGACGGAATATCACTCAACATAATGGAATAGACAAGTCCACGGGAAAAAAAAATCCGTTGTTTTTCGGAAAGGTCCTCGAACTGCATAATTACCTTTAAAACAATACTTTGTTCGGAAGATATATATTTTGCGAAAACCGCACTGTTGGAATAGTTCTGTTCATTTTATTTGGGATCCAATGTCGATATATTGACTTTTTCTAACGGCCTTAGGATTTTGTTCAGGAATCGAAAGTCTTCGAGAATTAGAAATAATGATTAATCCTCACATCTGAGCTGAGTTGCAGCTCCTGCAGTGGCGAATGCAACAACAACCGTCATGACAGCGGTGATCTTCATGCTTATGGAATTTTTCTGAAATAACATATTTTATGTATGCGTAAAAATGTCTCAAAGTTCTGCAATGTTTTGTGGCAAAAAATGCCGAAATAAAATGGAATAAAAATTATTCACCTTATTGTCGTTATTCGATAATTATTGAGTTTTACACGACGCAGCATGTATATGGATGTCAGTTGCTCGAGATTCGAGGAGAAGTGAGACTGCGCCAACGCTTAGATGGAATTTGTCCTGCAGTATTCGACTTTTGCATCACATACTTTCCTATTGTGTTTCTATGACTCGCGATTTGTTGGCCCACCTCATCAATATGCAAGCTCATACTATTTAAAAAAAAACACGTCTCCGTAATCATAACGTTCGCTGGGGAAATATCGTTGGTCTTCATTTGTACATGCGCGACTCAACTCAGAATATGTATACAAGAATAAACCGGCAGATTTCTCGGTGTGGCTAAATCAGGTTGAGGAACGACCCTAGGCGGTGTAGGTGTAGGTGAGTCCACGACTTGCGACACGGGATAAGGCTTCAATCCATTAGAAACAAATGCATAATTTGATGTATATTTATCTATCGACTCTTACAAAATTAACTCAATTTTCTATCAATCCAAGACTCACGTCCGCAGTGCCCCCTGAATATTGTTGGAAATTTGAACAAAAAACTACTCATACATGATACTATGCCAAAGCATATTTTTTTAATTCTGTACAAAATAACCAGGCATGTTTTACCTTATTTTTGTGGCATATTAAAAAAATAACGTAACTTGAACGACCCCGACCCCCCTCAACTACACACACGCAGACTCGCATTTGCGTACGTGTACCTGCGGAGCAGCGAACTCGGGCGTGTTCGCCCATATACCTCTTACATACATGTATGCATAATATATTTATCCGCACTCACCGTGTGTCTCTCCGTTAAAAGTGATAAGTAACACATGAAGGAACTGGTAATTCATTTTCTTCTCTTATATTCGATGGCATGCACTCCCAGGTGATACGATTTACACGTCTATATATACCACATAAGATTGTTCGGAATAAATGTTGACAGTACTATCATGTCCGTAGGAATTACGTGTATGTATGTGTATATATATATATGTGTGTGTGTGTGTGTGTGTGTGTATATATATATATATATATATATATATATATATATATATATATATATATATATATATACATATATATATATGGGCAATTCCACCAATTCTGTGTCAAAGTTGTACCGGGTGGTCTAAATTTAGGAAAACTAAGAAGATCATCTGAAAGGTCATATTAAAACAAGCATCCATAATTTTTTTCGAATTTTTTATCCAATAGTTTTTGAGTAATGGGGGCTCACAGTTTTCAAATTTTGTAAATCACCAAATTTTCAAATGCCCATAACTTCTCTCCAACAATAGCTAGAATTTTTTTCTAAAAACGATTTTTTAGAGAAAAACATGAACTGCTTGAAAAAAAATATGCTGAAATTCTGGGTTGTTTTAAAAATTACAAAAATCACGTTCAAAGTATAAAAATCGATTTTTCGGGCCTTGCCCCATTTTTCCCGGTTTTGAAAGTATTTTTTTCGAAAAGTTCAGATTTTTTTACATCGAAATAGATTTTAAACGGGATGGGATCTCTCAGCCTCAGAAAAATTAAATAAAGCTTTTCATTTCCCATAACATTTATTTTAAGCCAACCTTGAATCTTTAATGGCATTTTTATTACGTAAATAAACATTCAGAGTTTTTATAAGGTAATGTCATGTCACATAAGCAAATTAAAAAAAAATCATTTAATTTTAAAAGCTACTGCTGGTTTTGAGGTTATAAAATCTCTCACTTACAAATTTATAAAATAATAATAATAACAATAATTTTTATTATCAAATAAAATTTAAAAAAATTGGGAAAAATGTTTATTTAATTTTTCTGAGGCTGATGTTTTAGAGATCCCATATCGTTTAAAATCTATTTCGATGTAAAAAATTCTGAAATTTTCGAAAAAAAATACTTTCAAAACCGGGAAAAATGGGGCAAGGCCCGAAAAATCGATTTTTATACTTTGAACGTGATTTTTGTAATTTTTTAAACAACCCAGAATTTCAGCATAATTTTTTCGAAAAGTTCATGTTTTTTTCTAAAACATCGTTTTTAAAAAAATCTTCTAGCTGTAATTGGAAAGAAGTTGTGGGCAATTGAAAATTTGGTGTTTTACAAAATTTCAAAACTGTGAGCCGTCATTACTCAAAAACTATTGGATAAAAAAATTCGAAAAAATCATGGATGGTTGTTTGAAGGGGTAAGGCCACTGTAAATTTTTTGAAAAATCGATTTTTTATTTTTTCCAATAAAAAACTATTCGCAAAACTTTAAACGCGTTTTTCTCGAAATACGGTTTTTCAAAATGGCCCGCAGCATCACTCGAACAATTTTCATTTTTTTTACTTGAAATTTTGACCAGATGTGAACATTAACATTATCTTGAGAATGTCGATCGGGATTTTCAATAACTTTATTTATTGATTTTTTATTAACAAAAAACTAGCCGTTTTTTTCGTCAAAAATCAATTTTTTTTTTCAAACGCACGCCAAATCCACAAAAATTGATACTTTTTAAAATCCGATCGACATTCTCTAGCTATAACCCTCTAGATTGATGGTTTTTTTTTTGTTCTAGATTCAAAAGTGCACCAGTGGTGCTGCGTGCCGCGGAGCCCTGCAAGCAAAACATGCCCCGGGAAGATAGCTGTGGAACCGCCATTTTGTTTTTTTTTGCTGTAAAAAAATTTGATAATAAAGTTTAATGTATGCCCGATAACACCCTTAAAAGTTTTTTTTCAATTACCTTCAATTTTGGAAGCAAAAAATTCGTGAAAAAACCTTTTTTTTTTTACCGTTACAGTGGCCTTAGGCCTTAATATGACCTTTCAGATGACCTTCTTAGTTTTGCTAAATTCAGACCACCCGGTACAACTTTGACACAGAATTGGTGGAATTACCCATATATATAATTATATACAAGATCATTGCCAAAGGGCGGAAGGCGGGACAGCTGCGCCCACCCTCTTAAAGATTCGAAAAAATGTATATAAGTGTCTAGAATGTGTACAATTCAGATTTCCCCCATCCTCTCTCTCTCTCTATCTCTCATCTTGCCCCCATCCCCCTTCCGCCAAACAGCTGGCGACGCACTTGTATATATCCCTTCGTTGTCACACTTACCTGAAGAAACATGCTTGCCACACTGGGTCGTTCTGACCCAGTGTGACAAGCATATCAGTCCATCAAGCCTATCAGTATGACCATGAATAAATTCATGAACATATTTTAAATATTGCATACTATGTGCCAAAAATTATTATAACAAAAAACAGATGGCAACATGCAAAAAAAATCGTAAAGGGAAAACGCGAAAAAAAGCTTGGTAACGCTGGGTCGTTTAGACTCATAGTGACAAGGAAGGAATATATATATATATATATATATATATATATATATATATATATATATATATATATATATATATATAATCCGTTTGAAGTAACGTACACGTATGAATACGTATGTATGTTAATATTACGTGTGCTCTACGACTGCATGCTACAGCCGTAAGTTGCATTTTTGCCGCTCTCCAGTCACTAGGTCAGACAGATGAATTGGTTACCGTTCGCTCTGATGATTCATCGCGTTAATGGTAATTTTTTCTCTCTTTCTCTTCCTCTCTCCGTTTCGAACCGAATGAGATGATATATCTGTACACATATCAATGTAATATCTTCTCGATCGTAATGTAAGTAAGTGCATATGCATATAGCTATATACACAAATATTTGGTACCTGCCACTTGCACCGGAGAGACACACAGTGCGTGCGGGTAAGTATATTATGCATGCATGTACGTAACAGGTATATGGGCGAACACGCCTGAGGTCGCTGCTCCGCAGAGTGTACATTAATGGGAGCTCACAGGTGTGTGTGTCGATGCGAGCGGAGGAAGTCAGGGTCGTTCAAGTTATGTCATTTTCGTAATATGCCATGAAAATGACGTCGAATATGTCCGCTTCTCTTGCACTGAGCGAAAGCTACATACATTAATACAATATATGAGGCATTCCACGTCACTTCAGTCAGTAAAAAAAAAATCCACAAATAATTTTGAAAAATCGAGTTACTTTATTGAAAAATATTCACCGAGTGTCGACATTTGTTGCAAATTTCTGACGTTTTTTCTCGTTGATTCCCATTTTTAAAATATTTTTCCATTCAAATGGCTGTATCTTGGGCAGGATTTGACGTATTTACATTCGTAAAAAATGAAAATGTGCGTCTTTCTCTAGCCTTCTAGAAAAAATTGATTGAGATTTTATTGAGCAAGTCGAACGTCCGTTTCAGGGCAAAATATGAAAAAATATTTTTTTCTCAAGGAAAGACACTCGTTATTTTATTTTTAAGAATTTCCCCGAATTGTGAATACGAAAAACGGATTTTTAGTAATTTTTATATTATGGGATTCCTAAACACCGTGGAGTAACAGCTATTTTTATTTAAAAATTTTTTTTTAATAATATTCGATTGAAGGGTGTGGAGCACTCGCTGTATGTCTACCAGGTTTTTGAAATACATATGACACATATGTTATATGTATTGGAGCCTTGGAGTGCTCCAAACTCTTCAATCGAATATTAATAAAAAAATATTTAAAAAAATATAGCTGTTACTTCACGGTGTTTAGGAATCCCATAATATAAAAAATACCAAAAATCCGTTTTTCGTATTCACAATTCGGGGAAATTAAAAAAATAAAATAATGTGTGTCTTTCCTTGAGAAAAAAAATATTTTTGCATATTTTGCCCTGAAACGGACGTTCGACTTGCTCAATAAAATCTAAATCAATTTTTTCTACAAGGCTAGAGAAAGACGCACATTTTCGTTTTTTACGAATGTAAATACGTCAAATCCTGCCAAAGATACAGCCATTTGAATGGAAAAATGTTAAAAAATGGTAATCAACGAGAAAAAACGTCAGGAATTTTTAAAAAATTTCGACACTCGGTGAATATTTTTCAATAAAGTAACGCGATTTTTCAAAATTATTAGTGGATTTTTTTTTCACTGGCTGAATTGACGTGGAATGCCTCATATATAGACAAAATGTATATGAATAGTCCACGTGAGTCCACGTGAATCCGGTGGACTTTTTACCTGACCCCCGCCAATTCGATTATTTTTTTAATCTGATTCCATTGACTCTAAAAGACCTCCTGCATTTTTTTACATTTTTCGAAACAAAACTATTAGTCGATAAAAAATTTTCTCCGAAAAAAGCCCCGATTTAAAAATCTAAAAAAATGCATTGTGGGTATCAAAATATTTAAGTGTCCGCCCGAAGTAAGCGGTTCTTGAATTTTTCGGATTTTGTAAAACGTTAATCGCTCAGAAAGCACAGCAAAAATCATACTTCCACTGCGGGTGATAGCTTGAACATTTTTACATATAATCACGAATTTTTGGGAATTTTTCAGATTTTTAAATTGGGGCGTTTTTCGGAGTAAATCATTTTTTTTTACTAAGGGTTGTTCCGAAAAATGTAAAAAAATTCTGGGTGTCTTTTGGAGTCAATAGAATCAGATTATTCCTTCAGAAAAAATTAATCGAATTGATGGGGGTCAGGGAAAAAGTCCACCGCATTCACATGGAATACCTCATAAACAAAAGAACACTGAAATAAAATTCGAGAGCCAATGGGATGTAGGTCTCGGGTCGATGGAACATGGATTTAAAGACGCAACAGTCAGTAGTAAAATTTAAACCAGATTATGCGATTCTTTCTGATTAATTGAAAGCTTCAGCTCGTATGACAAGTCCTGCGTTCATCTAAATCGTTCCTCGTAACTAAGATGAAATGGACACAACTGGAAATCCGCACATTTATTTGAAGACACGCATTCTGAGCCAAGTCGCATGTTTAAAAACGAAGCTCGAAGGCATTCCTGCAACAAACGTTATTACGTCAAGAACGTGATTTTTTACAATCGTGTAAGCTTGCATATTAATAACTAGCGATGTGATAATTAGCCACGAGGATTGGAAAAATGATACGAACGTAGCTGATGCAAAGATCGCATACTGCAAGAGAAATTCCTCCTTCTTGTAAATACTTGCACGTGGGGCTTGGTGTAGTCGTACAGTTATTTTTCTAGAGTATCGCGTAATTGATATTCATATACACGCTGCATAATTTGAAAGGTCATCAGTCGTCGAATAACGATAAAAACGGAATAATTAGTATTTCATTTTCTTGGGCTATTGGTTGCCGCAAGATAATTTAGAACTTGGAGAAATTTGTACGTATTGGTAGAAGTGGTTAATTTAAAAAAAACCGTCGCCATGAAGATTTGCACAGTTGTGACGATTGCTGTTGCGTTTGCCGCTGCAGGACTGCAGCTCAGCGAAGAATACGAAGTAACACTACCAGTCGTCCTGAGGAAGTAGTAAAGGTATCGATACGAAATCGAAGAAATAACTTGTGGAGCTCATTCATTTGAAATGCCAATGATTGTATATTCTCGTATGGAGGGTATGTTTTTCATGTAAATGTTATTACACGGGCTAAAGTCTTCAAGAAGTATATACTTCTAGCAATTTTCCGCTATGACACGACTTCCATGCTCGTAATTGAATTACTAAACACCAGCTTCGTGGCTCTGTGGAGCTAGTCAACAACGACAATACAACTGTGGGAACTTGGGAACTCAAACAAGCGAAACCACATGATGATGTTAGCATTTCTCGGTACAATTGTATTTTTTGAAAAAATGCCCGTTTTTATCAACTTTTTTGTTTCCGTTCATTTTCGTTAAAACTCAACGGATCTCGACCGAAAATGTATGAACCTTGATTTCTTAAGGCGGGCCACCACTGCTATGGGTAAACAAATCGACTTCCCAGATAGGAATTGACGATGAAAAAAGGGCTCGCCAAGCTCTGAAACAAGGCTCACATTTTTTAATTCAGGCTGAGCACCCGAGTCGAAATTTTTAGCCTCCTCTGAACCCTCGCAGGACCCATTTCTTTTGTAATACATAAGCCGCCAGCCTCCGTTGAACCTACGAAACCTCATTTGTCGAGTTCAGTGCCATGAAGAGACCTCCTCTTGGCCCAGGGTAGCCTCTGTTAGACCTCCGAAACCTTCTCTCGACCCCCAGTTTCAGTGAAACGTGCAGAGCACAGGCCTCCTTAACCTGCTTTCAACCTCAAACTGTTGCCTCGACCCCACCTAACCTGCTTTCGGCCCAAATTCGATATCTCCTCCATCATCATTCCATTGTGACCTGATCGGTAACCCGTTCGATGACGAAAATAATACGAAATTAATAAAAATACATCGTCCCCTTATCAAATTAATAGTCCAATATTAATATGCGAAAACAATCAAATTTGCTCAATGTCGATTTATTATTATTTTATAGGCAATTGATAAAAGAATGCTTGTGTATACAGTCTTACTCCAATTCTATCGGATTAATAGGCATTTTCCTGTGAGAAAAAATCTCACAGGAAAATTCTTTAAAAAATGCCAGTCTACCCAGTAGGTTCAGTAAGCTTACGCGACGTTTTTCGTTCTTGACATTTCTTCTTAAGCCCTCTAGTTCTTGAGTTACATTGCATTATCTAGAATTAGTCTTTTTAGCAAAAATGAAATAACATTGCGAAAAAAATCGTACAAAACTTTATAAAAAACGCAAATGAAGTTCCTACTACCCCGTTTAAGTTCATCATGGATAAACGTAACAATTTTTTTTTCCATAAGTCATGCGTTCAATTCTTGATGGTCGAAAAAAAGCCGAAAATCAGTCACGTATAAAAGTGCGTACCGGGTCGAAAAGAAAATGATAAAAAAATATTTCAGAAAAGCAATATACAGCTGAATTTATTCCCGTCAAAACTCGGTTCGGTAAATTTGGTTATCTTTTTTTTACGCAGCTATGTGACTTTTAGTGCAGCAAGAAATATCGACTGGTGTATCCAAACATTTAAGCGACGGTATATATTATATAATACTTTATATATATATATATATATATATAATACTCGAAATATGTGGTTGCGTTAATATATTCGAATATACACTACCAGTCAAAAGTATTCGGACACTTCAGATAACTGCAAAACTCAATATCACTTTGGATCATTGCAAACTTATGGTAGAATAATAATTATTTTACGAAGATACTATAAAGCTCTGTGAAATTACTTAATCATATAGATCTTTATAGTATCTTCGTGAAATAATAAATGAAATGAATTATATTACTCTAACATTATTTGGCAATTATCCAGCGCTCAAAAGTTTTGCGATTATGTGGAGTGTCCGAAAACTTTTAGCTGGCAGTGTATATCTAAATAACATATAATGTTGATTTCTATATGGAACGATAGGGTGTTAATTATAGTCTATTTCATGTTCTGAAGGATTGAAATTGTCGGTTTAGAATTCAACCTCATTCGATTTTTTCTTTTTGTTTTTGTTCGTTTTGTTTTTTTTTGTTTATTCAATAATCAGTTGATAAATGGCGACGGCCGATTACCGTCGATTTCAAATAAGATGTTTGATTTTTCCTTGTTTTCGTTTTTAGCACGTCGAAAATTTAAAAAATATTTCCACGTGTATGTATGAAGCATATTTTTATTTTTTCCCGCTAAATATTATGATATTAACTAACCGCGTCTATTTGATTTTTTTAAAATTTGTATTAACTAGATTTTTCATAGAACCAAATTTTTCCTATTGCATTCCATTATTAAAATGATTAATTTTAAAAATGTTTATTTATAGAAAATCAATCTATTTAATACCGTCCAATAACTACATATTTTATTTGATCCTAATAAATCTGTAATTCGGTTTCATCAGTTTAACATTTTCATCTGTTCAAAAAAACAATTTAGTCAAGTTCACTGAATGGATCTAGTTATTTTTTTTAAATTTACCTTAAATAGAATATTTGTAGAGTTAAGCATTTTTCTATTTGATTGAACTAATGGTCCATCTTTATTGCAACACTCATATCAAGGGGGCGGGGGGTAGTGAAGGTGGAGAGAGAGGAATTCACTACCCCCCGCCTATTTTATATATATATATATATATATATATATATATATAATTCCTCTCTCTCCACCTTCACTAACCCCCGCCCCTTTGATATGAGTGTTACAATAAAGATGGACCATTAGTTCAATCAAATAGAAAAATGCTTTACTCTACAAATATTTTATTTAAGGTAAATTAAAAAAAAATAACTAGATCCATTCAGTGAACTCGACTAAATTGTTTTTTTGAACAGATGAAAATGTTAAACTGATGAAACCGAATCACAGATTTATTAGAATCAAATAAAATATGCAGTTATTGGACGATATTAAATAGATTGATTTTCTATAAATAAACATATACATATACACACACACACACACACACACACACACGCGCGCGCGCGCGCGCGCGCGGGTGTGTGTGTGTCTGTGTGTTTGAAAAATCTATTGCTTATGTGATACAACAAATAGTTGGAGGTATTCATTTGGTCTCTTATGCCATATCAGCGACCAAAATGTTATAAGCACTCGGTAGCATAGGGGCAGCGGCGCGTAGTTATGAGTAGGTAGGACTAGGTTCAAATCGCATATAGGGCAAATATTTTCTTCGAAAAAAATCATTTCCAAAGGCCAGGGAATGACGAATTACGATGAAAAATCCTTGTAGTAAAGCTCTCAAATAATGCGTTCATTTTATTTTCGATTTATGAAATATTTTTTGCATATAGTACACTAAGCTTTACAGTGTACATTGTAAGCAAATGAAGATTAATTTGAATCTCATCTTTATTAACATATATAAATATATTTGAAAGAAATATGATCGTAGTAGGCTGGGAGACAAGGAAAAAACCTATTTTATTTAAATAGATTCTATATAAATTAATTTTTTTGTTTAGCCGTGTACAGTAGGCCGAAAGGGGGGGCAGTAGGTTCTGCGGGAGCGCTCGAAGTAGGCCCACCTGAGGTTCCGTAGGTTCAATTGTGACCCTCCCTGACCTCCTTTGAGTCAAAAAGTCTACTTTCTGCCATTCCGGAGGTTCATCGGAGGCTCTAACGCATGGTACTTTCAAACATTGTACCCTCCTTTAGATACCCAATAACCCGCTCACGCCGATTTCTGCTCGCCATCATTTTGTGGGTTGAACGCGGCTCGAAAATTTCGACTCGGGCACCGGCCTGATTTCAGGCCTAGCTGAACCTCTGAATGATAACGCGGTTTCAGGCTCTTGCACACAGGCTTGACCAAAGGCTGGTAGAAAAGCCTGTACTAAGCCTGAAACGACGAAACAACAAGGCTCAAAACGAGCCTCAATGAAGCCTTCACGAGCATTTATGACTAGGCTTTTCCCAAACTCTTCCCGAGGCTATATGAGGCCTGTTTTTAGTTTTCTATATTCTACATTGGGGTAAATTTAATAAATCTGTAAAGAATTCATTTTATTTATTATATATATTTATTATTTGTTATATTATTTGTTACAAAATATATATAAAAAATATTTAAAAAAACAATACTTTATTTTATTGCGTACTTTTATTTTCGTATACACTTTTTTGTGTACCTCATAAATATCGATAAGAGAATATGTTTAAATGTTCTGAGCTGCCTCCTTCGCTTTCGTTTTTCGTGCCTTCGCACCCGACAAATTTATTGCTAAATTTTTTTTTTCATAATAGTACAGAAAAAATATTATTTTAAACTTATTTTATTTTATCACAACCTGAAACAAGCCTGCATCCAGCATTGATTTTTCAGCCTCAAAATTCACCGTCTGAATAAAGCTTGAAATAACCCTGAGTTTAGGCTAAGCAGCCAGTCTTGGTTCCAGGCTGCTCCAAACGATGCAATGAAACCTGGGCCAGGTCTGTCTCACTCAGGCTCGGTGAAACAAGGCTCGCACAAGCTTGTTTCCATCGTCAGCCTTTTAATTTCCTACCTGGGTTGGTTTGCATTTTCGCTAAGTCTACATATTCAAGAATATGAGAAAAAAATTGCAAGTTAAAATGTCGAAAATTGACAAAGTTACAGATTCACGTATAGGGGAGACCGGGGCAAAATGGTATAGCGGGGCAAAACGGTACCGGGGCAAAACGGCACTGGGGCGTAATGGGATCGGGGCATAATGGGATAGCAAAAAAATGAAGTTTCTTGGTGCTTGATTTGGGGCAAAATGGGATAGGGGTAAAATGGGACACATAAAAATGAAGTGTCGCAGCCCGCTGAATTTGGGGCAAAATGGGATGACAGGAAAATTCATGCTTCGGCTCTATGAAAGAGCTGTTGAAACATAATCTAATCTAAATGGTGCTTGTGGTTCGTTTCAGTCCACATATACGCAGATAATACGGACTGACCGATATATTTGTCGACACATATCCGTCGATTTCATGGGGACCGGCGGTCCTAGTTTCATAAAACAATTTACGTAAAAATTGACAAGAGTTAGATTTTCATCAATGTCTTGAAAATCAGTATCAGTAACGTGCAGTTGGCGGAAAATAAATTAAAAAAAAACAAAGAAAGATAAAAACAAAAAAAAACCATAAATTGCACGCGTCAGATTATAAAAATTACTTGATTATTTAAATAATTAATAACGACAAAGAAATTGTACCAATCGAATAAGAAGGCTCAAATAACAATTTACGTCAAGTTTGGTACAGTTCTGACCGCAGAATCAAAAGTAATTGTTTAACAAACTTCAATAACAAATGGGCCCACTATTCATGTGCCCATGCTGACGATAACTTAATCGAGTCCGTTTGCGACAATTGTGCCGATAAAAATTAGCTTAGTTAAACAAGCAATAAAAATTAAACATTGCCACCGTTAAATTATAGTTTCGTAAGTAGAGTGTGACCCAAATATCGTGTAACATTCAATAAAACCTGTTTTCACTCTTTTATTACCCCTCGTTTTTTACCCCTGCATTTCTTTCGCCTCTGTATCGAATTATTCCACTGTCCCATTTTGCCCCGATCCCGTTTTGCCCCAACCGCCTCTTTCTGAGGAGCCTGATTTTCTCCGGCCCATTTTGCCCCAGTCCCGTTTTGCCCCAATGACGTATTTTCCAGCAGTGTTGATTTTCACTATTCCATTTTGCCCCAAACCCGTTTTGCCCCGGTCCCATTTTGCCCCGGTCCCATTATGCCCCGCTATACCATTTTGCCCCGGTCTCCCCTACTAAAAC
The DNA here is from genome assembly GCA_944452715.1 of Ophion slaviceki. Taxonomy (NCBI): domain Eukaryota; kingdom Metazoa; phylum Arthropoda; class Insecta; order Hymenoptera; family Ichneumonidae; genus Ophion; species Ophion slaviceki. The sequence goes on along the minus strand of OX101790.1, from coordinate 20,014,644 downwards.
TCTTAATCTCGTTTGTCTCGATCTGGCCACAATCATAGCTCTAGCTATAATTGTCCGAATTACAATAAAAAAAATCCGTAATTGCAGTACCTATCGTTGTACGTAGCCGATTTTTTAGCACTTTTTTAAGCTCGCGGTAAGTAGGCACGACGGCTATCGTTTCGTATAGTCCAAATCGTAAGAGTTGCGCCCTTCCGCTTGAGGGTACTTAAATGTACAAAATGCCAAGTTCGAACCCGCGAATGGCTAGTTAAAAAACCGGGTTGGAGCAACAGGACCGAAATCACGTTTTCCCAACAAAAGGATGATCCGACTCCCTGAGGGTTTAAGCTTGCCCCCTTGCTATTTTGTTAGCACACTTTTGGTCTTTTTCTTCAATCGCAGGTACGAGCCGCGAGTCATATAAAGGGTTTTTCAATTGGCGCGGGTAGATGTTGGCGGCCATGTTGTTTTGGTGGCGTCTGTTTAATATGTTGTGTATTATTCAGTCAGATGCCAAATCACAATGGCAAGTTACACGATTGAACAGCACATTCAAATGATGAAACTGTTTTATCAAAATGAGTGTTCGTTAGGACCCCAATTTTGACCGAAAAATCATTTTTAGCGACGAGGCGCATTTTTGGTTGAATGGCTATGTTAACAAGCAAAATTGCCGTATATGGGACGACGCCAATCCACACGAGGTTCACCAGGAGGCAATGCATCCACAAAAAGTTACTGTTTGGTGCGGATTTTGGGCCGGCGGCGTCATTGATCCGTACTTTTTTGAAAACGACGTTGGTGAGGCCGTCACTGTTAACGGCGAACGCTACAGATCGATGATAACCGATTTCATTTGGCCCAAATTGAACGATATGGACGTAGACGACATGTGGTTCCAGCAGGACGGCGCAACGTGCCGCACAGCGGACGCCACGATGCACATTCTGCATGAACGGTTTGAGGGTGTAGTTATCTCTCGCAGAGGTGACGTGAATTGGCCACCAAGATCGTGCGATTTGACCCCGCTAGACTTTTTCTTGTGGGGTTTCTTGAAGTCGCAGGTCTATGCCAATAAGCCGCAATCGACCGATGCTCTTAAAGTCAACATAACCAAGGCCATCGCTCAAATTCAGCCGGATATGTGCGGCAGAGTCATTGAAAATTGGACCACTCGGATCCGTGCCACCGTGAGAAGCCGCGGCGGACATTTGAACGATGTTATATTCCATACATAATGGCATACATAGGCCTTTAAAATAAAAAAAGAATTTCGTTAATACCTCACACACAGCTTGTTTTATTCCATTTCAACATCTACCCGTCCTAATTGAAAAACCCTGTACCTTCTCCAAATCGAATGTGTTAAAAATCAATCTTTTCCCAACATATGGTCTTTCCACGGTCGCTGTGGCAGCTCAGGTGATACATGCTTCACTTTCCAACCGCAAAGTTATTTCGCGTCTGCGGTGTCGATAACCTGCCGTGGGTTCTCATTGCCGAAGAGAATAAACGAGGGTGGTGACATATGAGGCGTGGATCATTGAAAACATCGAAAGACCTGCGTCTCCATAATCCACGCTTCATCCGCCACCACCCTCACTTGTTCTTTTTTTGTTCGGTCGATTTTTACTAAAAAATTACGTTTCAACGTGTGTAATTTTTCAATGAGAGTCCCGCGGTCGCACATGTCACGCGCATGCTTTTGCACCCTTATTTCTCATTCTCGCATTTCATCTGTATGGCTTTGTAATTTATATCGTGTAACCAGTGCGTGTCAGGTGCAACGCTTTTTCATAGGGTTTTTTACTGGGGTAATTATCATTCGAATTCTAGCTGCGCAGAGATTTTCCTACCCCCCCCCCCCCCCCCCCCGCCGCGCTCTTGTTACTTCAACTTCGCTCGGTTGAACACAGTTTTCTGGAGTAAGTTCTCGCCGATGCAGCCGTATACAATTCGTACCGGGGCAGGAAATATTTTTCCGGTAAATTTATGCAGCTCGTGGGCGCCAACCGCGTAAGCGAAATACTTACAGCGAGAGTAAAGAAAGGAAGAGAGAGAAAATGTTGTTTATTTCATACTCTGTGGCTGGTGCTACTTACGAGTACCGTGTCTATAAAGAGAGAGAGAGAGAGAGAGAGAGAGAGAGAGAGAGAGAGAGAGAGAGAGAGAGAGAGAGAGAGAGAGAGAGAGAGGGAGAGAGAGAGAGAGAGGGAGAGAGAGAGAGAGAAAGCTTAGCAAGTTGCCAGCGATGCTCCGGCGGTAAATACCTCTGTGGGCATCGACCTTGAACGTTTTTACTCTCACCGTTGAGTATTGTACGTTAAGGGGTTACCCCCACTTGCGATTTTGAAAAAATCGATTTTTTTTTATTGCATTTTTTTGAAGTATAAGTATCTGAGAATAGATGGCTCTATGAGTATAGGAATAGATGACTCTATGTAAGTTTACAAAAAAAAATATTTTCTTCGTGTAAACTGAAATTGAAACTTTAAACGCGTTTTTCTCAAAATGGCATTTCTGAAGTCGGTGACCAAGATTACTCGAACACTAATGAACCGATCTTCTTGAAATTTTGCAGGCTTATTTAATACATAAAAATGTAGTCTTTAATCGTTTGATTTTTTTCGTTAAAATCGAACCATTAACTTTGACTGTCCGCCATTTTGTGAAAAATGAATATTTTTTTAAAATCCTTCGATTAAAGACTAGTTTATACTTATATTTGACTAAATCCATCTGCATTTTTTTCAGATGATCCACTTCGCCGCAATGTTGGTCACCGGAAACCGTGTATATAAAAACATTATTTCATTGACGGCCATTTGCCACTAAACAATGTAATATTTTTCAATAAAAAATTAGTAAAAGTTCTTCAAGATGTGTTCTTTAAGATGGTATATTGATCGATTAAAAAAGTTTTGTAGTTTTCTTTTAAAAAATTCATGAAAAAGGCCTTTTTTGCGCTACAAGTGGGGGTAACGCCTTAATATATGTCTATATATCTAAATATTAAACAATTGGTATGTTTAAGTCTAAAAGTAGTTTATCGAAGTCTGATAAGCGTTTTCATACTGTCAACAAATCTTTTTGCTTTTCGCGTTAAGGGGGGACATCGCGATGACGGGTAAAAAATCGATATTTCTGGCTTTTCTCAAAGTATACACATTCAAGAATATGTAAAAAAAGGTCAAGTTGAAATATTTAAAATTCACGAACGTACAGACGATTTGATGAGAGCGGGTAGCGCAACGATTTACGTATACTAATCGGATTTTTGTCGAAACGACTTTTTTCGACCTAGTCAGAATCATAACTTTAGCTACACTGCCGTCACATTGAAGAAGGCGTCAACTCCAAAAAAGTCGATATTGCGTTTCACTACACAGGACGATGGGAAATTCTATACTGATTCCAACGGTACCAAAAACACATTTTCGAGGTTTTTTTAGCTGCCCCCTTCTTCCACAGGACGGCGGTATAATTGTCCGGATTTTAATTTTTTTCAAACTCCCGTCATTGCATTGGACATCGTTGTGCGTAGCCGTTTTTTAAAATAGTACTCAGTACTTAGTACTTTTAAAGCCCCCGAAGATAAGTAAAAATTTCGTCAAAATTACACTTTTTTTTATACCCGCCATTTTGTGAAATTTTTGTTTTCGAAAATTGGCAATGTACAACGAGAACTACATTTATTCCTTTTCCTATCAACCATTGTCAAGTTCTACACTGAGAAACCGATTCTATGTACCAGGAATTGTCAACTATCAACAAATGGCAAAGTTGGATATGGCGGAATAAATATCTTCTTACAGTTAACGAATCATTCATTTGAGCCCTGAATTGTCACAAATAAAGATTTGGCAATAGTTCAGAAATGGGTATTTTCATGGAACATACCCGTTCTTAAGGCCTTAAGCCACAGTAACGGGT
>OX101790.1:19959485-20010529 GCA_944452715.1 Ophion slaviceki | reverse complement strand
ATTTACAAACATGAAAAACATCTCCGACTATTGACATTATTGTATTCGTTGGACAACATGCGCCGCTATCACACCAGAAACCATTCGAAGGTCATTCATCCGACGTCTTAAAAAATGTGTCGATGTTAATGCCCATCACTTCGAACATTTGTTACAGTACATTTTCTGCACAAAAAATTCAATTACATTATTCGGATATTTTTATTGGCAATACAGTCGAACCTCGGTATAACGAATCTCTAGGGAAGTTCCTTATATCGAGTTTTCGTTATATCGAAGTTTCGTTACATCGAAATCATGTTATTCAAAATGATCTTCAAAAAAATAGTGGTATAAAAATAGGGATATTTTTTAAAGAAAGAAAGGTTCAAATTAGAGCCATTTTTACAAGCAATTGGCAAAACAAATTAGGGCACAATGTATATTATTATGTTGTTGTATAAAGGTTTCGGGTGTCTATCGGAAGGGAATGCACAAATGTTCGTTATGTCGAGGATTTCGTTATATGGAGGTTCGACTGTATCATCACGATTTCCCGTTTTTACAAGTGTAATTTGGTGAAAAATCATTTTAAGGTCATGATATGATAGGTCGTTGGATTCGTCTGAATACCAGCTACGCCGCCTTAATAAAAAATAAAACATGTTCCCATTTGAAAAACCATTGATGACCTTGAGAATGCAAAACTATGACCTTGACAAAAATGAATTTTTCACCACTGTATCAGCCGTTCGAAATCAATCAAATTACCTCCTGACATTTGTTTCGTCACTCTAAAGGCAACGGAGATATTTGGAGTGGGGCGTTAAATAGTCCACCCTGTATATGTGTGTGTGTGTGTGTGTGTGTGTGTGTGTGTGTGTGTGTGTGTGTGTGTGTGTGTGTGTGTGTGTGTCTGTGTGTGTGTGTGTGTGTGTGTGTGTGTGTGTGTGTGTGTGTGTGTGTGTGTGTGTGTGTGTGTGTGTGTGTGTGTGTGTGTGTGTGTGTGTGTGTGTGTGTGTGTGTGTGTGTGTGTGTGTGTGTGTGTGTGTAAATATATGTAAATATATGTATATATATATATATACACACACACATATATACATATATTTATACACACTGTATATAAGGGATAGAATTCCAAGCCTAAAACATATTGAAACACACGTTTTTTACAGTGCACATACAGACACACTTACACATATGGTTGCAGTAGTTTTGATGAGGCACCGTTGATGCTATTTATAAGGCCTCGATTATTTTGCCTTTATAGCCCTTGGTAGCAAAGCGTGACCGGTCACTGACGGCCCACGTAAGGCTTTCAGACCAAAGCTCTAATAAAGTTAGGGAAAACTAAGATGGGCCCGATGAAAGCCCTAAGTGGATTTCCGCACGGGATTTCTTATCATTCCCTAATTGCACTTCACTGATGGAACCTAACTTCCGTTGCACCCACATTACATGTATCAAACAATTTTTTATCTATGGTGTTCCATGGTGAAAACATTTTTAAAAAATCGTAAAGATTCACTATAGTCTAGACAACAATATATATTTTTTTTAATATTGGGTTGTGGGTGACGCTCCAACCTCCTTAACTAGAAATGTCCGAGGAGCCGAACACCGGCCGCCCATCCAGCAGTGTCGAGTGATATATATGTGTGTATATATATTTATATATATGGACTAGGGTGGCACAAATTTGAGTTCTATTTTTTTCCTTTTTCTCACCATCGAATTATATAAGAAAAAAAAATTGTCACGAAAGCTGCAAGCGGTCGAAAAATATTTAGAGGTCGTTCAAGCCTCCCAAAAATTCTAATTTTCATTAGAAGATCGATTTTTTTTCGTCCACTTCTCAGCCGTGAATTTAACGCTTTATAATTTTTAAATTAACCTCGCGAATGCTTTAGCCGGTTAATGAATATTTAGTGGTCACCCAAGAGAAATTTCTAAATTTTCAAAACAAATCTCTAAATTTTTCATTTTTTCATGAGTAACAGTTTTCCGCGTATCGTAATGCGTCTCACAATTGGTCTCGTTAGTCAAACGAGCGACGCCATAATACAATAACACATAATAATACATAATAACACTTATAGTCTAATTGGTGTTTGCTACAAATTATTATAATAAATTATTCAGAAAATGTAACACTTCGCTGTTTATTTTGTTTTTATGCTACAAGGAATTATAGTGCATGCGAGATTTATTTTTTGGCGGAAATTCCGAATTTCGAAAACCTTTGGCGACCACTAAATATTCATATGCCGGCTAGAGCTTTTGCGAGGTTAATTTTAAAATTATAAAGCATATCGAGCATCGATTTTTTAATTAAAATTAACATTTTTGTAAGACTTGTGCGGCCTCTAAATATTTTATAACCACTCGCAGTTTCCGTGACAAATTTTTTTTCTTCAAATAAGGTGAGAAAAGGTGTAAAAAAATAGAGCTCAAATTTGGGCCACCCTAATATGCACGCATACGTACGAGGGAACCTGTGAACAATCTCGAAACGATTCATTCGAATGTCATCTTCATTTGATACCTTTTACAATATCGATATATCTCCAAACCAAGGTTATTGCGCTAAAGAAGACACGTCACTTTTGTTCGTTGATGGAATTTTCTTATCGTTTTTTCACGTTCAATTGTGAAAAAAAGAAACAAAAAAAATAATGTAGTATCCTCGTTATTCGAAGGCTCATCAAAACTGCCGAACACAATGCGGCATTCGTCACAGAAGGGGCAAATGATATTCTTCATTGAAATCGATCACATTCCATTTGATACGTCTCTTCGGCATTCCGGATGCCCGTATAACGGTGGGCTGAATAATACACGACGAAGAAAAAGAAATCATTTATCAATTGAACAATGAGGCGATGAGGAATTTTCTCGAAATTCCAGAACAGTTATTACGAAACAGCAGCTTACAATTGAAAAAAACGGTAATATTTTTTTCATGAAAAAGAGTTTTTTTTAAATCTTTGCGTTCTCTCGCACGCTTCACAAAGATTGCATAAAAAAGCATAACGGTTCGCTAAAGTGCGAGTCCATTTGGAAGAGGCGAAGCGACGATAAAATAAAATACTTTATTAAATTAAAGATGATGAGCAGGTCGGCCTCATTATTTTTTTTATTTTATTTTTTTTATTTGATTCAGAGACATTGATCGAGTTGGCGCGTAATGGCCCATATATATACGCGTACATGTGTGCGATGAAAAGAAGCGTTGCAAGTCTTGCGAGAATGATACAGGCACCTGAACCGGTTGTCGAGAGAGCGAGAGAGAGAGAGAGAGAGAGAGAGAGAGAGATCCGCTCTCGCGCGGTACTTTCATTCGCGTTATTTACGATAAAACAGCGCGAACATCCGTTTAATGACGGTTACACGCTGTCGGTAAATACCGTTGGTAACTTCTTGACGTAACACTCACACTAAGAAAGAATGCGTGCATGACATTTACTGTAGATCGCTATATATATATATACATACACACATATATATTTACATATATACATACATGTATTACCCACCCATAATATATATATATATATATATATTTCACAATTTTGAATCGATTACCAATTTGAATAATCATTCAATTTGAAAAAAAAAATTCGGTGGGGTGAATAAAACGAAAACTTTGTTTAAAGTGAATAATTATTCAAATTGGTAATTGAATCAAAATTCAAATTCGAATTCACACCATTCAAAAATGGTAAATGTAAATATATATTAAAGGTGGACTATATATATATATATATATATATATATATATATATATATATATATATATATATATATATATATATATATATATATATATATATATATATATATATATATATATATATATATATATATATTTATTTATTTATTTATTTATTTATTTATTTACATTTACCATTTTTGAATAGTGTGAATTCGAATTTTGAATTTGGATTCAATTACCAATTTGAATAATTATTCACTGTAAACAAAGTTTTCGTTTTATTCACCCCACCGAAAATTTTATTCAAATTGAATGATTATTCAAATTGGTAATCGATTCAAAATTTAAAATTCGAGTTCACACCATTCAAAAATGGCGATTGATTCGTTTATAAATAAAATCAAATTTAATTTGAAAACTATAAAGTTTTAAAAAATCATGTATTTACATGTCATATATTTACAGCGCACTGGATATACACATACATATGTGTGTGTATGTATATAAGTGGGACACGTGTTCATTTATTCGCTTATTTATTTTCAAACCAAAGCTTGAGCCATTTTTCGGCCCTTAGCTATCAAAAGTGCATATATAATCCCTGGCGTGAATTTGTTGAATGAGATCCTCCTTGCATTATTGCATTCCTAGGGAGAAAAGTGGCTGCGCGGTCTAGGGGGTCTCCGAGGGACTGCAAATAGTGAAGTGACAGGTGTGGTGAAAAAGTGACGGGGATGAAATCGTGAAAGCCAGCAACTACATGTGAAGATACATCATGATGGTAAAGTTTGCATCGTTGGAATGCAATGCAAGTTAATTTTTCTTCTGTTGCTCACGTTTTTTTTCGCCGATTTAGGGTACGAAAACCACTCGAACGGTTTTTTATTATCCCCGTAAGAGATTTACGATTTTAGTTACGATTAGATTTAACAAAAATTATGGATTGTAATGAAAATGAAGAAACACATTTTTTTTAAAGAACTTTCGTTGCATTCCATCGATGCAGACTTCGAAGCCATGATGCATTAGAAATTTAAAAAAATTAATTAGAAAAAAAATTTATATACAGGGTGTCCCTCTTATCTCTGCCACTCGAAATAACTCGGTAATTATCGACGTCACAAAAAAATGTTCCAAACAAAAGTTGTAAGGTGTGAAGGGAGCCATCAAATGCGAGCATTTTTTTTCGGTGGAGGCGCTGACGCACAGTGAAAGTCACCTCCACTTTTTAAAATGGAATAGTAAATTTTTTTCAACCATCTTGTGGAGTACCTCAAGCCGCATAAAAAACATTAGGGGGTCAAAGTCGTTCAAGGTCATTCAAGGTCAGTATCGATTATACAAATCTCTCGAATCACTACCAAATATTTGGTAGTGATCCGAGATATTTAGATTTGTATTTCATTTCAATAGATGTTCGAAATGACCGGCCGAAAAAGGTCGTTTTCCGAATTTTCTTTGTCCACTAGATTATTTTTTTGAGATTTGGAAAAAAGATATGTTACTGAGCATACATTGAACTCACATACGTTTACATTTTTATTTAAAAATAAAATTAAAATCAACAATGTTGTTGAGGTATAACAGAGCCTCTGTATAAAAAATGTGGTCCAACGGCCTGACTGATAACTTGACAATGGTTGGTCTGATAAATAAAAATTAAAAAGATTTATAATCGACATAAATGTACTTGTCGTTATACGTAGCCGTTTTTTTTTAATATCACGAAATGGAGGGTTAAAAAAAGGTTTTGGCGAAATGTTTACTCATATTCGGGCACTGAAAAAGTACTAAATTTAAAAAAAATTGCTACGTACAACGGTAGCTACGGTAAACACGGAAATTTTGGTTTTTCAAAATTGAAAATCGGACAATTACAGCTCGAGTTATGATTCCGGCCAGGTCGAGAAAAATCGTCTCGAGAAAAACGCGATTGAAAGTTTTAGTATCGATGCGTAAATCGTTGCGCTATCTGCTCTAACTAAATCATCTGAAACTTGCTCAATTTTCAATATTTTATCTTGTAACATTTTTCACATATTCTTGAATATGTGAAAACTTTGGAAAAATCGATTTTCTTTACCCGTTACAGCGATGGCCCTCGCTTGTATGTGTCCAACTAGTTTACTACTGAAAGTCAGTTATACGGATGTTAGCTCATCGTCAGGAGCGACTTCGCTTTTTTCGCCCTACTCTGCCACGATTTTCTCGGATGCTTTTTTTTCGTTCGTTTTTATTTTCACGTGCGAGTGCGCGCTTCGCAACGTATTGCGTCACGTCTTACGTCTGGGTACCGCGTTTATGGTCCCGTCATTACCACGTATCGTCGGCGATATACCGCTCGCTCGTTTAGCAAGGAAATGTACTTGAACTTGACGCAAGGCTTAACTGCTGAAAAACATTATTATTATTGGCGTTATTATTGTTATTATAATCATTGGTGGAGTTAAATGTTGCGAATTGTTCACTTGTGGCCAACGAAATATTAAGGGGGGTAGATACCTTCCGCCAAGGAAAAAAGGATGATTTTCATGATTTTTTTTCAAAGGGAAAGATTTCTTCATCATTCTTCAGACTTGTGGTGTGTTTTATTACTCCTTTTGGCTGTTGAATGTTATTTTTAAAAATTGATTAACCTTAAAAAATGGTGGGGGCATGACACGGTCTTCTAAACGGGTTGCGGTGGAAGTTGTCAGACGGCGTGACACGTAGCGTCGGCGAGCCTAATCCGAAAAAAAACCAACGATGATTTTTCTTTCGTTAACACTCATACGCAGACTATGAACCAAGAAAAAGTGAGAAATGTTGAAAATCGATGAAATGGTACGCTTCGAAACAAAAAAATTGAACTTTTCGAAAAAAATCGGCTACATTTTGCAATAAAAAGTACTTTAAAAAAAATTTCAAAAACATTTCGGACCATGTTTTAGAGAATAATGTTAGAAAGATTCATACCAAATTTCATCATAATTGGTCCATCAGTTTCTTAGCTATACGTCACGCCAGTTTTGAAAATGCAGTTTAGAAGACCATGCCATTCCTCCGCCATATTTGAAGATAACTAAAAAAACCATGTTTCAACCAAAAGTAGTAATGAAACATATCCTAAATCTCAAAAATGGTCAAGAAATCTTTCTTAAAAAAATCACGAAAATCAGCAATTTTTTCCCCGTCTAAAGGTATCGAAATCAAATTGATTTTGTCAAGATTAACCACTAAAATGATTTATTCCCGATGTTGGTTAGTTCGATGGAATAAATGATTTTTAAAAGATCTGAATATTCCATTTTGAACAATAAAGTATCCGTTGCTACCTCAATAACGCATTTCGCGTGCCCGAGTAATTTTTTTTCAATGTATTGATACTACACTGAGAAAAAAAAACAATTGAATCGAAAAATATATTGGTTGATCCAAATAAATGTGCTGCTGCGGAGTGCCACCGACATATGAGATTGTTACAATACTATAAAATATTGGAAAATGTGATTGATTTAAATAACATATTATTTTATTTGAAAAAGCTCTTCTGTTCTCTGAATATATACATTCTCCTTCAAATTGAATTATATTCTATTGAAATCATTCTATATACAATCCGTAGATGTATGGATGAAATAATTAAGTGGTTGCTACAGCATTTTTTATTTCGTACAAAAAATTTGTTGGCGCTCGGCCATGATTTGGGTGAAATTTTTCAACCAAATGCGCAAGAAACAAATTTTATTTTCGCATAATTTTTCAACCAATTCAGACATTTGCTTAATATTTTTCAATCAAACAAAATATTAATATTTGAACGAATAATGTACTTGGAAATCAATATCGGATATGGTGAAAAAAATTAAATAACAGATTTACGCAATAGAATTTTTATCTGAATCAAACGAGCGAAAATTCATTTTTCTTGTGTACTCGAATCAACAATATTCATGTTATGAATTGAAACGCTTTTTTTGCTCGTTGCAGAAAATGCATTCAAAACTTTATAATTTGTTCGCGATAATTTTTTAGACAGTTTCAATAATATATTGTTCTCGGTTAACAATATATCTTTTGAATGAAAGAACGCTTTTAATTGTATCATGTTATTAAAGTCAATAGCGTTTTGTTTGGACTAATAAATCCGATTATTTACACCAACAATTTTACAATTGAATGAACGAAATTTCATTCAATAACACCAATGATATTGAATCAATGATTTTTTTCTCAGTGTAAAAAATACGAAGATTAGGTAGCATCAGATCGCCAGCACGTTCCACTAAGGCCAATAATGTCCTGGCCCCTCACAATACATCGCGTAATTACGTGGTGCACGACCCCCGGCATTTCTTGCCTTATTTTACCGACGTTGATTTTATTTGCACTGCGGATATTCGTTTATCACGTTCCGATCATGAGGAAATAAAAAAACGCGAGATGCACAGCAAAACGGTAATTAGAAAATCGTTTTTATTGGAAATATATATATATACGTTTCGATGAAGGTTTAGAGGGAGAAAGAGGCCACGAAGATGGATTTCGCCTAACGATCTATTAATCGCTCCGCGGTAAAGATACAGGCGAATGAATGCGGGACTATGCATCGGATGTAATTCATGCCATACGTCTTATTTTTTTTTCCTTGAGGCACAACTTCCCTACATCAATCCTCGTCAACCCGTAAGAAGATATATGCCTTCGTCGATATTGCAGAAAACAAAACGCCCGAACCATAAGTGAGTCCGTGAGATTGGACGTTTGCAATGCACACTGCGAGAAAAATTATTTGTTTGCATTAAATTCGGTACAACAAAGCCCGGTTGGTCGAGATTCGCGCAAATTTTTATTTTATCCACCAAAGCATTTCTCCGATAATAGCTTCTCCTTATCTGCGGTATGAAAAATAACCGTGGGATTTATTTCGAGTGCATTATAGATTTGTGTTATCGCACGGCTTCGGTTATCATACTTTGCGCAAATATACGGCGATATTTTTATGCCCGGGAAAATTTGTTTATATATAATTATGGATGTATACATTTTCATAAAATGTTTTTATTTTATAAAAAATCATCACATTGATATATTTTTCTGTATTTCATTTTCGATATATGAATAATACATTAATTGTAATGATTAAATTTGTAAAATAAAAAAATACATTAAAAACATAAATACATGTTGAGATTTTTTCATTCTAATGATCTTCGCTCGTCGCAAATGGTCGGCCCTTGTGAAGGCATCTTCTAGAAGGAATATATATATATATATATATATATATATATATAAACGATTAGTCTTGAGGCCCAAATTTCGTGCGTTTTTTCGGAGTTGATAAAAAATGTATATATTTTTTTTACTATTCTTTTTTTAGTCTTTTTATTGATGTTTCAAGAACCAAACAAAAAAATGTATTGAATACGTCATGAGCCCTAAATATGGCTGTGAAAAAAAGGGTTGTGTCGGTTGACATGATTCCAAAGCTCCCATTCATCAGAAGCATAAATAAAACCAATTTTCTTGATCAATGAGAATGTCATTATGGCAGGTACCAGAGATAAAAAAAAGTTTAATAGTGACTGTCTGAAAAAAAGTTAATGGTTTGCCCTATCTTTTGCAACGTAATAATTTTTTCGTTAATAGTTATAATCATTATTTCGCAATCCCCAATATAGAGACAGTAGTGGAATAAATGCTGAAGGTCCATACTGAAGTCGAAGTCAATCGGTTGAATGGAACTCGAGATTTTATGTCTCCAGATTCAAAAAAAGTAGTTTCGCGAAAAACGCATTCGAAGTTACGAGTACAATTTCAGACAACCGCAACCATCTAACAATGGTATAATGGCATTTTATGCTTACGTTATATTAATCGGCCATTCCTGCCTCGTTCAGTGTGCCTTCCTCGGCTTCGAAATGATGATTTTCCGAAGCTCGTTCTTTCCCGCGAGCAGTTCTAGCTTGCTTGGAAGTTTCTGAAGTTCGTAGATCCTATCGGTCGATCCTATTCCGGGCTCGTTCGTTATCCTAAATATTGGGAATTTCGAAATTTCCTTTTGAGGACATATTCTCAAAAGTCTATACATAAAAAAATGCCTCTCAAGAATTGATTTCGTCAAAGTTTTCCACTAGGAAGCTGCCTTGAAGAAAAATTGAAGGCAGGTCTTCCAAACGTCTGCAATGATGGAACGGGTACAAAATATACGAGGATGGGATATTTTGTACCCGTCTATTCATATCGTAACAGTACGATGACTCATATCCGGTGAGTTGAAACCAAACCTGGAAGCTGTCTTTTCATCCTGAGGCCGTAGCCAGCTTGGCTGATAGTCAAGCACGCATGTGCACTCGTGTGTCGATTGCTATGCGAAAAGCGAAAGGTCGCCAAGTCCTGATACTCCGCTTGCGGAGTTGGTGCAAATCGCGTCTTTCTGCTTCTCAACGAATCGATACGGGTGAGGCATGAATATACAGATATCGATGGGGAACATTGTACTATAGATCAGGAGCAAAGTTGCGCTCTCCTCTATGCGACCGTGACCGAGAGGATATCGCTTTACGACCAGTTTGCTCTTTCTACTTGCGAGACGTCACCATCCGGTGCATCAGTTGCGATCGGTAGCTCTCAACATCAAACCTCCGCTCTTGTATCGCTGTCTTCTCTCTCTCTCTCTCTCTCTCTCTCTCTCTCTCTCTCTCTCTCTCTCTCTCTCTCTCTCTCTCTCCCTCTCTCTCTCTCTCTCCCTCTCTCTCTCCCTCCCCCCTTGAATCTTGCTCATCTTGGCTCTCTTTCTACCGTCGCTGTCTTCGGGAAAATGAACGTACACGGAGCTTATCTTCTTCCATCATGACGTGAACAAGTCTGATAGCGATTGACGTTAACGGCGCCCCGTCGACGGCCATCAATTAACCGTTTTCCCTGACTATAAGTGCATCTATACATATATAAATGCACAGGCACTAAATGATCCAAGTTACTGCACGCAATAGATCTCTTCTCGGACATTTTATTGCGCTCCGAGGGACGATGACTAATTGCGACAAGAAGTACACCGTCAATATTTCTTACCGTTTGGCACTCATCAGTTTCCCACAGGCAAATAAACGCCGAAGGGTTGGCTCAGAGTGAGATCAGTGGCTGATTTTTTTCAGAGGTCTATAGCTGTCTAACCATTCACACAATCTCAATGAAACCTTGACTAAATGCGAGGTGTGTTCAATGGCTTCATTTTGTTAAAAGACACTGAACGGCCTAGCCCAATAGATATTGAGAGAATAACCATTTTTTTAAAATGGGTTTTGATCCACTGTTTGCTTGGGGGTGTTCACAGTGAAACGTGCCTAATTTCACAGTCAAACAAAATTTCAAAATCAAGCAAAATTTGATTTACTGGCTTGATTTGATTTGATCAAGAAAATTACCCTGATCCACTGTACACTTGTAGGTAATGGAATGCTTTCCTCTATGCAATGGGGGGGTATCGTACAGTAAACTATTGAAAAGTTGAATTTAAAAAAGACAGCATATTATGAGATCAATCACAATTATTTATTGAATATTAATCAACAATGAGTACCTACCTAATGAGGTAGTACTAGTACCTATCTAAATCACAACGCGAAAATATTCATATTATGACTTACCTCTGTGTACCTCGAAAAATTGAGCCACTGTGTACCAACCCTCTCTTTTTTGTAAAGCGGGTACTGACAAGTTTCTATTTTTGTTAGGTGATCAAACCAATGCTCAAATACCGCAATATAGCTGTATTTTGCGAGAGAACAATGAGTTCGAACATAACTGCGATAGGTAAAGAAGCAAAAAAACATACAAACTCAGCTGTTTTTTAACTTTTGACACCAAAAATAATGTAAAATCACCTCTCACAACCGAATTGCGCGAGAGCGACTCACAGACCGGTTCAAACCTTTTGGCATCCGAGGGCGGTTCCAATGTGAAGAAGACGCACATATACCAGGTGTGTAAGTATGAAACCGGAATTTTTGTACAGAAAAAAAAACGTTTATTGTAATGATATGATACAAATAACTGGAGATGGCTTCTCGGGTCACCTTTAACTGATCCGCCAGTTGTTGTTGTGTTTGAGCGTCGTCTCCGTGCAACAAGGCTTGCAGGTCAGCGTCTTCAAACTTTTTTGGTGGTCTTCCACGTTCTTCGTTCCTCACGTCAAAATCGCCACTTTTGAACCGTTTGAACCACTCGAAACACTGTGTTTTACCGAAAGCATGCTCACCAAACGCCTCCACAAGCATTCGATGCGATTCGGCTGCGGTTTTCTTCAGATGAAAACAGAAAAGTAGTGCTGTCCGCAAATCGTAATTTGTTGGCACAAAACTCGACATGTTTATCTCTGATAAACTAATGCTACTGAATGAAACTCGTGTTATTGTGAGTTGGAAATCTTTGTCGGATATCAATACAATAACAAGACACCGCTGACGTGATGTGTCGGTAACTGCATCGACATCTAGCGCCACCTATGGGCAAATTCCGGTTTCATACTTACACACCTGGTATACATGTCCACTTCTGAGAAACAGAAAAGGTTCAGTGTGCCCACTGTTGCCACTGTTCCCACTGTGACCCTACACATGTATCGTTCAAAAGCCTGTCAGATGAAATGGGGTGGTAGCGCGATAAGTGCGGATTCGAACGCGAGCAGGGGCAAACGCGAAAGATCGGCACCAATATCCCGGCGAAGGGAAAATGTAGAATGTATCTGAGTGGAGAGACGGAATCAGCATGCCGGAACCGCGACAAGTGCTTTGCGATTGCACAATATCGATCGCAGGCGAGAAGTACAATAGTGGACGAAGAAGTGCAACGAAAAATCATTGAATTGCTCGGTAAACCGTGAATCCATTTTATTCGCACCTGATTCGATTTGTACGCTTTATTTGAGAGTTGGAGACTATTACATTGGCAGCGCAAATGCTATATCGGTGTAAAGATGTATATGTATACGTGTGTGTATGCGTGTGCGTGTGTACAAAATGTATTTTAAAGTATTGGTAATGCTGCGTCGTAGGTAATAGAACGTCGGGCAATGGAGAGCTGGAACAGTCATGCCTGATCAAACGCCATTGAATCATTCACCGACATAGGATCGGGGCGGATATTACCAAGTGGAGTATACCGATTCTCAAGGCTGCTGGGAGGATTCGATGTGACCGCGGCACAGACCACAATCCAATTGTATAGTTAGCTGTACAGTCGTCCAGTCGAGATCGGTGAACTTTTCTTCGCGGAGCGGTATTGACGTCTCTTGGGTTATCATCTCATGAGCCGCATTTAAAAAACAGCAGCAGCATTTTAGCAGCTTACCATAGCGCTGCGGTTTGGTAATTCAACGTGTTGTTGATCCAACCCCAGTAGCAATTGTTGAGTTAATAAAATTCTGCTGATTTTTACTACCCACGTCGCTTTCATCAGCGAGTGTGGAAGAAATTAGAAAAGAATTGAAAGAAACACACATTTCCAGATGTGCCTTTTTATGGATATTCATACTTAGCAGGATGAGCATGAGTCCCATATATGTCGACACCAGAAAGTTACCACGGAGTGATCAGTGTGCAAGGAAGTTGATATTTCTATACGATAATAGGAATAATAACAATAATAATAATAGTAAACGAAATATAATCAATTTTTACACATAAATTGGATTCAAGTACATGACAAACGTAATAATCTATTCCTGGCAACGTTATCCGCCTCCTGGCGAGACGCCACGGAACTACAACGCACCGCGTCAACTCCCCCACCAATGAGAGAAATGGAGGGAGAGGGCAATTGATTTCCGACAACGAGGGGTCAGGAATCGCCGCGCGAGACGACCCCTGCGGTTTTACGGCTTCGCGATCGTTCTATATATCGATACGATTCTCATCGATCGAGTAACGATTTGCGGCGGCGTCGTTGTCCTAACCGCGGATGCCGCCGTGCGCGTCGAGTCCTTCGATAAATATATTGCAACTCGCTTCTAGCCTTTGTTCCTATATTCTGCGCACCCTTCGTCACCGCTTATTTTCGCGTCCTTCGTCCCTATGCACTCGACATTAACGGTGAGATGAGATCCTTCATTTCTCTTGCTCCAGGACTCGTTTGAAGGATGCTTATAAATATGTATATGCAGGGTGTCTCAAAATGACCTAGCAATTTAATTTATCAATAAAACATATTATTTATTTGAAAAGTACGAATATTTTTCTTTCAATATGAGGTACAAACATGGAGGTTATGTGTGGAACACAATATCCGATAAATGGCCGCCTCGTCCCTGTTTGCAAACATTTTGGCATCATTGCGGACTTATTTGATTAATTGTGCGTCCAATGCCAGTTGCTAAATATTAGTACTCTACGTTCGCCACAACAAAAATGGCGCGTACTTTAAAATGTCAGGTCATTCTGAGACACCCTTTACATATAAAGTTAATGTACAACTTTACGGTCCTATGGGCGCAGATCGACGAAGCGGCTTTTACTTTGATCCTCACGCTGTTCTACCCTACTCTGCGTATCCCTTTTGACCTTAAGGCGTTACCCCCACTTGTAGCGCAAAAAAGGCCTTTTTCATGAATTTTTTTAAAGAAAACTTCAAAACTTTTTTAATCGATCAATATACCATCTTAACGAACACATCTTGAAGAACTTTCAGTAATTTTTTTATTGAAAAATATTACATTGTTTAGTGGCAAATGGCCGTCAATGAAATAATGTTTTTATATACACGGTTTGCGGTGACCAACATTGCGGCGAAGTGGATCATCTGAAAAAAAAATGTGGCTGGCTTTAGTCAAATATAAGTATAAACTAGTCTTTAATCGAAGGATTTTAAAAAATATTCATTTTTCACAAAATGGCGGACAGTCAAAGTTAATGGTTCGATTTTAACGAAAAAAAACGGCCGTTTTTTGGCTATAAAACGGCCATTTTTTGGCTATAAAACGGCCATTTTTTTCGAAAAAAAAATCGAACGATTCAAGACTACATTTTTATGTATTAAATAAGCCTGCAAAATTTCAAGAAGATCGGTTCATTAGTGTTCGAGTAATCTTGGTCACC
The DNA here is from genome assembly GCA_944452715.1 of Ophion slaviceki. Lineage (NCBI taxonomy): Eukaryota > Metazoa > Arthropoda > Insecta > Hymenoptera > Ichneumonidae > Ophion > Ophion slaviceki. Next base: position 19,995,760 of record OX101790.1, on the reverse strand, counting down.
GACTTCAGAAATGCCATTTTGAGAAAAACGCGTTTAATGTTTCAATTTCAGTTTACACGAAGAAAATATATTTTTTTTGTAAACTTACATAGAGTCATCTATTCCGGGCCCATACTTCTGTATGGGCCCGGATACTTATACTTCAAAAAAATGCAATAAAAAAAATCGATTTTTTCAAAATCGCAAGTGGGGGTAACCCCTTAAGTTCCCTCGCTCTTGAGTGTATTACGTCCGAGTAAGAACGGCGAAACTTTCCGCCTTTCCACTCTCTCCCTTTTCCACCTCTCATTCTTGCATGACGCGAAGATCAGACAGGTCGGCAAAGCTTTGACAACCTCACAATCAGTACAATACCTGGGCGATCGTGCGCGCTTGACTTTTGGTCATACTATACAGCTCGCTCGTTCGTTGGTAAATTATATCGCGAGTACACGATATATATATATATATATATATATATATATATATATATATATATATATACACAAGCACACACACACATACACAGGGTGTTCGGAAGGTCGATGCAAAGCCTTAAGGGGGTGATAGGTCACCTCGTTAGGAACATATCCAGCCTAGGTTACCTTAGTCCACAGTCTAAGGATTTCGAGTTATCATGGTAAGTATGATTTTTGGAAAATTTCCCAAAATTAGCCACTGACTCGTTTACCTCTTATGTTAATGCGATTTTTTAAAAAATAGCATCAACATAAGAGGTATTTTAATTGCTTTGCAAGTTTTTAATTATTCAACACGTCCCATTTAGTTAGTTGTGTGGACACAGATGATTGTATTGGTGTTTGTCGATTGAATACACATTAACCTAAGGCGCAAATAAGTTTTTAGTTACCAATTATTGTTTGTTTGAACATTATGAACGAGTTAGTACCTAATTTTGGGAAATTTTCCAAAAATCCTACTTACCATGATAACTCAAAATCCTTAGTCTTTGGACTAAGGTAACCTAGGTTAGATATATTCCTAACGACGTGACCAATCACCCCCTCAAGGCTTTGCATCGACCTTCCTAGCACCCTGAATATATGCGGAGGATAGCGTGATAGAATAGGGGAGAGCTTCCGCGCTGCTCGCTGATTGTGCATTCAGCTTCCGTGTGCCGCCGGCGATAAACCCCACATCCGCGTATAACACGAGCCAATAACGACACGGCACGTTGGACCTGAAGCCCGTATCGGCAAATCCAAACGAACGACGCCCTTTCATTTGCCACTTTCGCAGCGACCAGCTGATCGACCCAACTCGCCATTGTTTCATCACTTGATTTGTGCATCATGCGTCAACTCGCAATTATTAAGGTTGTTATGGCACCGAGCCGAAATTTTAGGTAATAACCGAATGTTCAAAAACGTATATTTGTACAAATAGATGCAGAAAAATAGTTCGAAAACGTACGTCCAATGTGACGATTATTTGACAGCTATCAGTTGGTAACAGTCAATCGGCTGCATGCATAAGCATAGGACACTCCCCTCGTACTCCACCTCCAACGGCTAGACCACATAACAATCTCAGTTCCACATCCGGAACAAATACCTTACGGGGCCGCCCAGTCGCGCATTTATTCTCATCCTCCAGACAAATCTCGCGGCCAAGATTTATTGGCAACTACATATTCATATATATTTGCAGCTTCGTCTAGAAATTCTAAACCGAGAAAAAGGACAAACCGCGCGTGAACTTTTTCAAGATGTTCCAACGTGATCCGATAATTCTATACTTAGGATAATTTATGGGCGATCGTAAGTCGTTGTATTAGTATCGATATTATGGACAAGCGACCACGCGCCGGACCGAGCGGCACATGTCGATACGTATATGTTATATAACGGTATTGGGTCGAGGACGCATCTGCATATACGTCGCCTCCTTCGCACCTCGGATATCTTATATCCAGTGTGGTGGCTCTTGCATCTTTATACGTATGTAGGTATATATATATATATATATATATATATATATATATACAGGGTGTCCCAGAACTCAACGTCAAGCCGAAACGGGGTGACAGGATTGATTGTAAACATCGTGAGAAAAATCAGAAAAAAAATTTGGGCATTTAAGAAAAACCTAGAAATTTGGTCAAACTGTAACCATTTTTCGGTTATTGTGGTAAATTTTTATTACTTTTGTTCATTTAAAATTTGGAACCGTAACCCTAAATAACATTTCTAGAATCACAGTCAAAAATAATGACACAATTGCCCCAAGTTTCCTAGAATTAAGACTGTTTTTTGTTAAACTATGAATTTAAAATTTTCAAAATATTTTTTTTTCTGATCTTTCTCATGATGGTTACAATCAATCCTGTCACCCCGTTTCGGCTTGATGTTGAGTTCTGGGACACCCTGTATATATATATATATATGTGTGTACAGGGTGGATCAATAACTATTAGCACCTTTGATATCTTCGAAACTATAAGATACACAGAAATATTTGCTGGAACGAAATTGCACAGGACGAAAAGGGGCCATCCGATAGCGATAATAATTTTTTTGAAGGTGGAGGTACTTCGGACATTTGAAGGTCAACTCCATTTTTGAAAATGGATCGGTATCTTTTTTTTCTGTATCATGAAAGAGGAGTTTAAAACGAGTTCAACAACCTATAACATAAGGTCATTGAAGGTCATGGAAAGTACAGAAAGGCGATAATACGTACAGTTTCGGTAGTAAATAAAATTACTATGATTATAGTAAGTGTTCGAAATTACTATGTTCATAGTAAGTGTTCGAAAGAGTTGCCTTTACTTGGACGAAAAACCATGTGGTATCAACATGACGGATGTCCAGCACATTATTTATTGATTGCACGAAGGCAACTCGACGAAAAGTTTCGAAATCGTTGGATTGGACGCGGCGGTCCGATATCGTGGCCAGCTCGTTCCCCAGACTTAACACCTTTAGACTTCTTTCTATGGGGAACATTAAAAGATAAAGTGTACAAAGAAGTACCAACTACACTTGACGACACGCAACACAGAATTATTACAGCCTTTGCATGAATAAGTTCTCACGCTGTAAAACTTGCAAGTCAATCAATCGAAAAAAGAATCCAATGTTGCATTGACACTGATGTCGTAACATAAAAATACCGCATAAAAAACATTAGGGTTTCAAAGGCATCCAAGGTCGTTCAAGGTCACCTATTGAAATGAAATACAAATCTAAATATCTCGGTTCACTACCAAATATTTGGTAGTGATCCGAGATATTTAGATTTGTATAATTGATACTGACATTGAATGACCTTGAATGACCTTGAATAACTTTGACCCGCAATGTTTTTTGTGTGGCTTGAGGTGCTTCACAAGATGGTTGAAAAATGGTACCATTCCATTTAAAAAAGTGGAGGTGACCTTCACTGTGCGTCAGCGCTTCCACCGAAACGAAAAAAAAAATTGGTCGCATTTGATGGCCCCCTTCACACCGTACAACTTTTGTCTGGAACATTTTGTTGCGACGTCGATAATTACCGAGTTTGTTTGGGTGGCAGAGATAAGAGGGACACCCTGTATATCTAAATTGGAGATGGAATGTACACGCGTGGGCGGCTGTTTTATTTGTGTCTACAAGTACCTACCTATGTACAACGGAGTATGCACAAGCTGTTCTCGTCAGAAGATGGTCGAGATGACTTCCCAGTTGGTCGCTTTTCGCTCCGACGTCGTAACGTCATTAAAATACACATTAATGAGACTCGGATTCTCACAGGCGGCCTTATTTCGTAATTCGCGTATAAACGATGGCAGGGTGAGACCGCGTAATGATATCCTGTTCTCCGGTTTCCTCGCGTCATGCCATCGCACAGACCCAATACACTGATAATTGAAGAGCTGGCGAACAAAACATGACTTGTCCACACTACGTCAAATATTTTTTTATTTTTCGTGATTTTCAAACACACCTTGCTTAGCTCCCAAAATATTTTGAATCCCGTTTTTATTAAATTGTATGCACCCCTCTTAAACGCAGGGTGAGGGCAAGACAAATTAAGAGGGGTCAGCCCTTATTTTTGTATGTGCCCATTGTGGATTTCAACCATTTTATGTAAAAAAAAATCAGTATACTTTAATATTCATTGGGGTAACACTAGATCCTTTTTAATTCAAGCGTGAAAAAATTCGTGACATGAACTACGCAACATCAAATATCATGTACAATTTCGAATGAAATGCTTTGAAATTTTTTTAAATGACACTTCAAACATGTATAAATATAACTGTGAAATACTCACACTGTAGGTTTAACCGTTTTTCTACATTTAATTCCCAAAAAATCACCTTGAAATTTATATGTAAAAAAAATGTTTTTGAATAACATTATTTTATTTAATGTACCGAAAAGTAGAAAATAATTTTTTTTACCAAGTCACCTATATGTGATTATAAACAAAGGTTTAGGGCGCTCAACTTTTTAAATGTTTAATAAATTTGATCAATTCAGTATGATTAGCCGTATTTAATTTGGCACAATAGCAATTGGAGAACAAATGATTATCACACGTTTATACTCAGTTTCAGATTTTTATTTAATAAATCTAAGATTGTTTTACAGTAAATTATATACAGTTGATATGTTAACGGTTTTATGTAAATTAAAGATTGTATGTGTAAATTTGTAGCGCCCCAAGCTTTCATTCATAGTCACATGTAGGTGACTTGGTAAATCAAATATTTTCTACTTTTTACTACATTCAACAAAAGCTTGTTTTTTTAAACATATTTTTTTACATATAAATTATTTTCTACTTTTTAGTCTTTAATTGATTTTACTAGTAATTTACTAGTTTACGAGCTTGTAGGTTAGGAAACTACATAGCTATGAACATTCTTCTGCTAGTAACACGTTTCCACGGTTCATCATTCATATTTTCTTTAAACATTCGGTAGCCCCTGTTTTTATTGTCGTTGCGGAGTATCAAGATTTTTTTTACGCGCGCGAGCAGTTTATATGGGGCATCTAGAGTGATTTAGTCTACAAACTATTAGATAGATACGTGGCCGGCGTGTCATGTCCATAAACGACCGTATAAGTGAGACGATTTTTAGAATCGCAACTTTTGGTTAAACGTTCGGTTACTCGGCTTAAAATTTTACCAGTATACTGGGATGTATTTTTATTCGATTATAGACGAAAATCAGTAAATTGTTAAATATTCGGGTTCATGAAAGGAATATCTTAAGGGGAGTGACGATTATGTTCGCGTGGACGAGGAAACGGACGAGTTACATTAATGGGTTACATACAGTCAGGAGTCCCAAAATGATCGATTTTTCAAGAATTTTTCTTGAGAAGACCTTGAAATTCATTAACGTAAAATTTTGTGTAAAAATTTGTCGTAAAAAAAGGTGTCTTGCGGTGAGCACGATACCTCTGGACTGGATCATTTAAAATGAAAAAACCAAAAATATTTTGTTAATATAATGGATTATCTTGTAATTGATCGAAGGAATAAGCAAAATAATAACTTTTAACAAAATGGCGGTTTCTAAAAAAACGATTTTTGACAAACTTTAGGTCTCAAATTGTTTATAAAATGGAAATTATTTATCGGTGAGAAAAAACCTCCGATTGATTACTAAAAAAATATACTTGAAAAGATTGTGTTAAAATTTGCGACTGATCGGTTCAGCCGTTTCCGAGAAATCTTGCTCACCGACTTTAAGGGGTTACCCCCACTTGCGATTTTGAAAAAAATCGATTTTTTTTTATTGCATTTTTTTGAAGTATAAGTATCCGGGCCCATACTTCTGTATGGGCCCGGAATAGATGACTCTATGTAAGTTTACAAAAAAAAAAATATTTTCTTCGTGTAAACTGAAATTGAAACTTTAAACGCGTTTTTCTCAAAATGGCATTTCTGAAGTCGGTGACCAAGATTACTCGAACACTAATGAACCGATCTTCTTGAAATTTTGCAGGCTTATTTAATACATAAAAATGTAGTCTTTAATCGTTCGATTTTTTTTTCGAAAAAAATGGCCATTTTATAGCCAAAAAACGGCCGTTTTTTTCGTTAAAATCGAACCATTAACTTTGACTGTCCGCCATTTTGTGAAAAATGAATATTTTTTAAAATCCTTCGATTAAAGACTAGTTTATACTTATATTTGACTAAATCCATCCGCATTTTTTTTTCAGATGATCCACTTCGCCGCAATGTTGGTCACCGCAAACCGTGTATATAAAAACATTATTTCATTGACGGCCATTTGCCACTAAACAATGTAATATTTTTCAATAAAAAAATTACTGAAAGTTCTTCAAGATGTGTTCTTTAAGATGGTATATTGATCGATTAAAAAAGTTTTGTAGTTTCCTTTAAAACAATTCATGAAAAAGGCCTTTTTTTGCGCTACAAGTGGGGGTAACGCCTTAAAAACACAGTTTTGAAAAAAAAACGCGTTTAAAGTTTTAAAAGCACTTTCGAACGCTCTGACACGTCATGACAAATGTGCGTCTAACTTCGAGAATATTCGCCGGATTGACAAGAAATTTCCTGTGTGTGTACTTAAATATATGTACATTACGAAAATAAAATTTATCAAAATCGATTTTTTGAAAATTCTAACTGTATATAACCCCTTAACTTCACCTCTCTCTCTCTCTCTCTCTCTCTCTCTCTCTCTCTGAAAGTAGATTTACCGAAAGGCAGCAGTAAAGTACGTTTGATAGTAAGAGGCGTTGATTGATGTGCGTATACACAGAACTGGATGCTTCGTAAATAAATCGCCAGTGGTCTCGTTTTGCCGTTATGATTAGGTAGGGATTTTTTATATTACGTGTATCGTTGAGATCGAACAACTTTCTGGTCGAATCGACCTCTCTCCCTCTCTCTCTTTCTCACTTCTTGTTTTGCTCCGTTTTGTCATGGAGTAAGAATAAAAGTAATGGAGAGCGTAAAGATTGCGCGTGTGAAGGCCTCGCATCGGTTGGACGAGTTCTATGATGAAAATTACCCTTGCCACACGTCCACTTACGCGAATAAGAAACAAGTCCCTCCGCGTGAGGTTTGCGACGAGCGCGCACGGCGTGTGAATTCATATCGCTCTGCATATATGTGACAGGAAGTGGGAGGGTGTTCGTGAAGCTGTATAGACTCTTTTGGAGGCTACTCGAGGGTCGCATAAACGATTGCCCCGATAACGCGTGGCGATCTATCGTCATTGGAATATTCAATGAACGATTATGGGTATTTAATCGGAGCATGAAGAGCCTATGCAATTTTTCATCTGACTACAAGTTCAACATACAGGGCACTAGGAAAATCGATGCAAAGCCTTAAGGGGGCGATAGGTCACCTCGTTAGGAACATATCTAACCTAGGTTACCGTAGTCCAAAGTCTAGGGATGTCGAGTTACCATGGTAAGTATGGTTTTTGGCAAATTTCCCAAAATCAGGTAATAACATTAGAGGTCTTTTAATTTTTTGATAAGTTTTGAATTATTCAACACGTCCCATTTAGTTACACATTAAGCTAAGATGCGAATAAGTTATTAGTCACCATGAACGAGTTAGTAGCCAATTTTGGGAAATTTTCCAAAAATCATACTCACCATGATAACTCGAAATCCTTAGACTCTGGATTAAGCTAACCTAGGTTAGATATGTTCCCAACGAGGTGACCTATCACCCCCTTAAGACTTTGCACCGACCTTCCTGACACCCTGTATGATTCCTTAGCGTCAAATAACCGGTTGTTCTCAGAATCCGTTGCAATTGCAATTGAAGCACTTTTCGTTGAATATAACGCATGATTCCATTGAATATCGAAACACCCCAGGTAGCAATTTCCAAACAGTCGTCCAGAAGTTTTCTAAATGGATACCAAACGTCCGCTTGGAAGCTACCTATAAGTTACCATGTGTCCAACAGTTATCTTTTTGGATGGTTGGTAACTTTAAGACAAAATAATTGAATAATTGAAACCTGTTTCTCCTTAAGCTTTTTATTGGCTGTCACGTTTTTACGCGCGACGTCCTCCCTTTTTACAAGTTTTTATTTAAGGTAGTTCCTCTGCGAAAATCTCAACCAAAAGTTTACATACCATGTTCATGTTTAAAAGATTGATAATTGGTTTAATTGGTAATAAATAAAATTAAAAACTACGCAATATTGACTCGTTACTAGTAGATAATACGATGGATATCATTTATTGCCGTAAAATATATTTTATATTGTGTTTTTGATCTACCATTGCCAGTAAACTTTTTGCCGGGACTGTCCAGGCTTTGCCCCAATTGTTTTTTTTCCAAGCTTTGCCAGGCTTTGCACCGAAATTGTGAGGGCTTTTCATGGCTATATCTTGGAAACTAGATGGTGAATCATTCTCATTTTTTTTTTCACATTATTCGTGATATCTTACTCTAGCTTATCCTCGTTTTTTATCAATTTCTTAATTTTAGTTTTGACGGTCAAATTAATGATGCTCTGTTTGCCAATCATAATGCATTTGTTGCGTGTAAACCAAGCCAACTTTAAGTGTAAATATCTCAGGTTTGGGGTGGTCAAACTTATTCAAATTGCACAGATGTTTGGATAATGTATTGAATAACATACATGTCAAATTTCAACCATTTCTTAATTCAACTCTTCTGTGGAGGTACTACCTTAACTTGACTTTCTGTGAGATGCAAAACGGAAAATCGACATTTCACCCACTTCCGTGCTACTTAGAGCTCTGAAATTTTGCAAAGATGCATCGAAAAGGTGACAATGCATAATTCAACTTAAAAAAAGTATCCATCAAATTTTGAACTTTTCATGTAAAATTAGCGATATTCGAGCATCCATAGAAAATCTCACTAGCACACCCAAACAAATACCTAGTCGACTGTGTATGTGAGAATTTTATATGCAGCAATTAGTCGTAAGTTCAATTGCAATTACAGTATTTCTTATTTTTTACAAGCATTTCATGTTCCTAACGTACAAACTCGTAAATTAGTAAACTACTAGTAACAACTAACTAGTCAAATCAATTAAAGACTAAAAAGTAGAAAATGCCTTATGTGTTAATATGTTTAAAAAAACAGGCGTTTATTTAATGTACTAAAAAGTAGAAAATAATTTTTTTACCAAGTCACCTATATGTGACTATAAACAAAAGCTTGGGGCGCTCAAAATTTAGACATATAATCTTTAACTTACATAAATCCGTAAACATATCAACTGAATTTAATTTACGGTAAAACAACCTTAGATTTCTTAAATAAAAATCCCGAAACTGAGTATAAACGTGTAATAATAATTTCTCTAATTACTATTGAGCGAAATTAATCCTGGAATTCCACACTTGGATACATTCGTGCCCCACGAATTTTGTAAAAGTACTCAATTTTAGCAACTTAAGATTTTCTTTTCCTTTCGGATCAAACTTTGTCACACGTTTCGAATTTTCTGCAATTTTTAAATGGTACCATCGTCCTCCTCGTTAAAAAACGAAGAAAATCACGTGCTTCCAAAAAATTTATTCACTATTTATGCTCCAGTGTGCCTTTAGAAGGCAAACAAATAAGTGTACCATTCTAAGGTTAAATACGGTTATTGAAACTGAATTGATCAAATTTATTAAACATTTACAAATTGAGCGCCCCAAGTTTTTATTTATAGTCACATATAGGTGACTTGGTAAAAAAAATGTTTTCTACTTTTTTGTACATTAGTTAAAAAATTGTTTTTAAAGAATATTCTCTTTAGACGTAAATTTTCATTTTGAAGTAAAAACAGTAATAATGAAGGAAAAAGCCGGGCGCTGAAAATGCGAGACAAAAAAAGATGGGGAAGCGAGTGTGTATGTATATGAGAACGCGTAAATCAAACATCATTACCAATAGGTGGCAGAAGAGAGAGGAAACCGTATTTCCACTCTTATGGGGCTCCCGTTCCAATGTATCCGTGCAACCACGCGTGACCATATACTCTTGGCTCACTTCCGCCCTGTCTTTTGCCTCTTCTCTTTTGCGAGCGAGCACACATACGCATACCTCCGACGGGCCTATATAAATACGAGGGTGAATCGAAAAGGCCTTAAAACGACATAGTGACGTAATATTTTTGGGGGTAGTTTGTTATTTATTTTGTTGAGTGTCAATCACACAATATTTATGCAAAGTTTCTGTCGACTTGATCGTATTGTTTTTAAGTTATTAATTATTTCGTGCAAACAGTTGTTAAAAATACTCAAATATGAAGGAAGGTGAGTTACGTGCAGTGATAAAATACCTGTGCCTGAAATACAGCTGCTGGCTTCGAAATCCTTGACCAACCACCATATTCTCTGGACTTAGCCCTCAGTGATTTTCACTTATTCCCAAAAGTAAGGGGGCATGTAGTCAGGAGGCTGGGAAAGATCGATTTTTCAAGACTTTTTCTTGAGAACACCTTTAAATCGATTACCGTGAAAATTTGTACACATATTATGGTAACTTTGAACTGTATTTCAATATTTATTATTTGTAAAAATAATTATTTTGAAAGCTGCTATAGCTGATCTCCGGGAGCACCTCTAAAAAAGGCGTCTTGCGGTGAGCACGATATCTCTGGACTGGATCATCTAAAATGAAAAAACCAAAAATATTTCGTTAATATTATGGATTATCTTGTAATTGATCGAATAAATAAGCATAATAATAAGTTCTGACAAAATGGCGGCGTCTAAAAAAAATCGATTTTTGACAGAAATGTATCCCTTAAATTGTTTATAAAATGGAAAATATTTATCGGTGAGAATAAACCTTCGGTTAATTACTGAATATTATACTTGAAAAGATTGTGTTAAAATTTGAGACTGATCGGTTCAGCCGTTTCCGAGAAATCTTGCTCACCGACTTTAAAAGCACAGTTTTGAGAAAAATGCGTTTGATGTGTCAAAAGCACTTTCGAACGTTCTGATACGTAATTACAAATGTGCGTGTAACTTCGAGAATATTCGCTGAATTGACAAGACATTTTCTGTGTGTGTACTTAAATATATGTACGTCACGAAAATAAAATAATATAAAAATCGATTTTTCGAAAATTTTAACTGTATATAACCCCTTAAAGGAGCATATTCGAGGAAAGAAATTTGACGATGATGACGCGGTTAGAACTGCCATAGAAGAGTTTTTGGCAGTCGAGAAAATGTTTTTTTTTAGGAAGGAATAAGAAAGTTGAAAAAGCGATATTTTAGATGCATAGAAGTAGAAAAAATATAAGATAAATCAAATATTTGTTTGATTTATATTATATTTTTATAGTGATTCCAAGAACGTTTTTATTCACCCTCGTATATTCATTTGCAGTGGGTGTCCGATTTTTATCGATCTCGTCAAAGATTTTCGAAACTGTTGATGATATACTATCAGTAGTAGAGCTAGGAGGGTTCTGAGCCACTTTTAGGGGGAGGGTAAAGTGGGGGTGGGTCAAGTGGGGGAGGGTCAAGTGGGGGAGGATCGAGTGGGAGAGGGTCAGGTGGGGGAGGGTCAAGGGGGGAGGGTTAAGGGGGAGGGTCAGGGGGGGGGGGGTCAAGGGAGGAGGGTCAGGGGGTAGTGTACAGGGGGGGGGTCGCCGGGGCGCGTGTGACGTCACAGAGTGGCCTATGTGGGGGGGGGGGGGGGGGGGGGCATGTGGTCCGTGAAGCGTCTGGCCACTTTGGGGGGGAGGGTCAGCCGACAGACAAGTCCAGACAGGTTTCTTGGAAAAACGTGCGTGCATGTGTGTGTGACAGCCATATATGGGTCGGAAAATTTTCGGTAATATGAAAACGTTAGGCTCCACATGAAGGGCGACGCCTTTCAAAGCCCATTATTTATGACATGCAGCTGGTTCCATTCCGAAAGGCAATGTCAATTGCATCCGCCCCGTCTCAAAGCTCGCCGACACTCGAGACAGGTCCTGACAGGTTTCTCGGGAAAAATCTTTAGGGATCAAAGGGACCGCGGATAGACCACTTGAGCGCAGCTCTTGAAAAGTCGAGGCCTCCATTCCGAAAGATAACGTCAAGATGTTCGCATGTGCGAGTATGTACGCAGTGCATCCGGCCAAGCACCCCCTGGACTTGACCAAAAACGAGCTCGAACAGGTTCCAAAGGTCTTGCTCCTAAAATATTGGGGTAAATATGTTGGCTTATTGTGGGATCGTTTGCCAGAACATCATCGAAATGACAGTGAAGTGATATCATATCTTCCATGCTTGGAGCATTATAATACGCCACAGATGAAAGATCACATCGATGGCCCTCCACCTCAACGTCGGGAGTGTACAAAATGCTGTGAAAATTCTCCACGTACGAGGTTCTTCGAACGTGTTTGAACCTGTTTTTCGGGAGCATGAAAAAATGGTGGGGGGAGGGAAGGGATTCCCACGGTTCTTCGAACGTGTTCAAACCTGTTTTTCACGATTGGAGGGGGGGGGGGATTTGAGTGGGAGGCTTACGAGGGAGCTTATAATTTCGTGGACCACGCTCAGACTGCACGATTCCACTGCACCATCAACATCTAAAAAGAACTTTGAACGTGCGGGGAAAATGGATCTCTCGAGTATCAACAAAGTCGGTCGGATGGCAGAATTCCTCCCAACGAAGAAGCTGTCAGAACTCTCCATTAAGTCGGAACGACTAATCTCCGAGATGAGGGCCATACAAACCAAATTTGGGAAACGCTACATCGTCGACATCGCGGATGAGTTCTCCGTCTTCTTACCGGCGCGACTTGTGAAGGCCTTCGACCAAGATCCGACAATGTTCGAGAGTATGCTGCAACTGGCGCGCAACGGTCAACTCTACATGACGTACATTGGTGGAAAATACAACAGCGTCGAGTTCCATCGAGTCTGAGTATGGTGGAAAAGAACGCTCGTGAAGGCGCGGTGGAAACAACGAGTTCAGCGGCGGCTGGTATCGTCACCATCGTAGAGTGCAACGACTGTTTGAATCATCATCGTAGATTTTTCCACGCTTAGTGCTATGTAAAAAATGTACAAAAAAAAAACTTTTTCATCGAATATAATGTAAAAAGAAATGTCGTCAAACTGTATTCGCCGTAGATATAGGAAATAAATGGAGAACGATATTTGTTCAAAATGTTTTTATTCATTTAAAAAAATCCCTCGCTCACGCTTCGTACACAGAGAGCCAGCTTTTCAACGACTTTACATTCGCTTTGGCGCAATTGTATTTTGTATTGAAGGAATGATGGGGACATTTAACGTTTGCGATTTTCGGCAACTTCTGCAGCGATGGACAGTCCAGAGTCTCCAGATCGATGACTTTTGTTGGTGAATCCGCGAATCTCGATAGCCATGAGCACTTCTCGAATCCCTTGGCATAGATCGTAGGAGCTCCTTCCAAGATTCCTCGAATTGTCGTTCTAGCTGCCTCGTATGGTATGCCGCTGTGATCCCATCGTATTCCATGATAATTGCGTTCCAGCCACTTGTTTGTCATTTTGTACTTGGCCGGTAAAGCGTCCCAGGTGAATGGTGCATCGAAGAAGAATGTCAGCGGTTCAGCGTTCTTCTCATGGAGTTTGACGATGGACATCTCCTTCAAGACAAATTCGTTGACGGGTCTCTTGAAGCCCTGCACATCGATGATAAGCTCCATGTTGACTGAAGTGGACGCGAATCATCGGCATGATTTTATACCAATTTTTTAACTCCACCACTGATTGGATTGTACTCGACAATACGATCATGGAGGATCATACAGTACGCTGAAGTTTGTGGCGGAATATTTTTTTTCAATTCAAACTCAAGGCGCACATCAACAGGACCGGACTTGAGCGAATCGTTTTGTTTTGAGCAGTCAATGACAACGAGGGGGGCTTTTTCTAAAAATTCCACCCTGCTCAGCCATGGTTCAGCCTCTTTGTTGTAATAGGTCGGTTGAAAGTTTGCATACATCTCGTAGAGAAGAGCATATTGATTTTGATCAATGTTCAAATTCAAATTTCCATATGGATAACATTGCGAGTTGAGGTATAGTTTGACGTCGCTCAGGTTACAATGATCAAAGTGGCTCGCATTGTGTTGTTTCTTATTTTTCCGTTCCGTCTGCAACGCGAGTATGACATATCGTGGCTTCTCCAGCTGATTCGAAGTTTTCACAGACCACACGTGCTTGGAGGTGGCAGGCAGCAATGGATATTCATACAGTTCCCATGTTCGGAAACTCATGGAGATTGGTGCGTCTTTGGCGAGAAACTTTAACAGTTGAATTTTTCGCTGATCCGAGACTGTCACATACGGCACGAGCCATTCTATTTTATGCAATGCGAGTTTGTAGTCTTCGGGCGCTGTTTGTACAATGGCATTGTCGTCGGTCTTTGATCTCGTGAGAATCAACTCGTGCTTGGCGTTTACGACAATTTTCCGATAATCTTCGGCAAACCCGAGGAGCATGCTGAGCGGTATACAGACATCGGTGAGAGAGATGAATATCCCTTGATTACACTCGTAATACCGACATTCTTATTACGATCGATTTCTATGGCGTTCAACTCATATCGCACTTCCTCAAACAAATGACAAATGGCATTGTTGACGAGACTTGTAGCAGTGGTTGGCGTCCCGTCACGCTTTGATAATTTCCCACATATGTGTAGGGAACTCTTGCTCGGCAGGATGGAGAGGTCTTGATGTTGGATGGCAATACGGACTTCATCGCTGTTATTGAAGGTTGAAGATGCATATGGTTGATGAGCGTGAATCTCACAATGGACGATGGATTCATCAAAGACCACGGGTGCCTGAATGTTTACAATTTCTTCTTCCATTTCACACAACAGATGCACAGAGCACAGACTAAATAATTTTTTACACGCTTTCGCCACGCACTTTGAGACTCAAATTCTTCAAGAGTAGCACGTTTTGAGGTGTTAGCACTTTGGGCGCTGGTCGACGACTGATTATTTTTATCCATGGCCGTTTATTGTTATTGGAAGATCTGTTGAAAACAATGCCCATCACGACTTTATATGCAGGCGTATGGTGATGACTTCACCGCGGAAATTTACCAAATCACCGTCTTGATCCACTATGCGAAGCTGTATCGTGTCAATTGTTCGGCTCGTGATTGGCAGATAAATTACGTGGGAGGGAACTTCAATGATCTTATAGCCCGGTGGCACAGATGGAAAAAATTCGTGAATTGTGTGTACTTTTTGTCCGTTAATATAGGCACCAGCAGTAATGTTACACTCAACGCGTAGGGCGTTCACTTTGAGAATGGCTACTGGACGATCGGATTCGTGTCTTTTATTGGCTTCCAATTTGCGTGCGGTGAAGCCCAGTAGATGCCCAATAGAATCTTTTGGCTCAAAATTTACATCACGATCACACTCGATCTCACTGCGTAGCGTGTTATTGTTGGGTTTAATGCTGATGCTGATGTTTTTACGCGAGAGCTCTGCTTGTACAAACGCCTCAATATCCTCTATTTCATAACTGCCCGTAGGTATCGTCAACACCTCATCTCCCACGTAAAGTTTATCGTGGTCAACGTCGATATTGGGAATAGAATTGAAGGTTAACAATTCCACGAGGCCGAGAGTATAATTTTTGTGTGGCGAGAGTTCGATGGGGGGAAAGTATTGCGCTTCAAGTATGGACGATGAGCCAGATATGGTCAATGTTAAACTATCCTCCATGATGCTGGTAAATTGACAACTGAATTCCCCCCGTCAATTCCCCCCTATATATAGTGTATATTTGTCTTTGTGCTGCAGCTGCCGGCAAAGAAACTTGAGGCACAAATGTCCACATTCAATCGTATCATATTCCTGATATCTAGTATAATTATAATTAACGCTACCGACACGGAAATATCTCATGAGCTCGGGTGGTGGTGGTAGATTGCCAAAACTATCAAAGTATATGACTTTCAATCCGGTCTTTTTGTAAGCGACCCAGTGTGTTCCAGGACCGACATTTTCATCCAAATTTACAATTGCTGCTTCACATTTGAGGGGTCCACTCGCTGGCAATGTATCGCGCATGTAAACTCCACGAAAATGTGGAATCTTTAGGATTTTTGCATATTTGAGTAGGTCACGGTCGGTGAGGGGTCGGTGTGGTAGCGTTACTTCTAGTTTTTTGGCTTAATATGAAGACCCAATCCCTGCTTATACGGTTTCAGATGTAGACCCCGGCCTAATGCAATCGCTTCAATTGTTCGATTATGACGCTTACTTTCATCCAATTCACGCTTAGCTGCTTGAGCAGCATTTACAGCTTTAGCTATACTAGCCGCACCACCCGACAAAGCACCCGCAGCGCTAAGACCAGAAAAAATGGGCACGAGGAAGGGCAATAAACCACCAATTTTATGGGGTACAGGTAAAACGCGAGGTGTGCGCACTTTACCACCTTGCAACTTTACCGCTGCACGAGCACCCTTTAGAGCTGATTTGATAATCTTATGCGGATCATTACTTTGAATCATTGTCTTCTTTGCAGCGCCAATTATCTTTTTCAAACAAACGCCACCCTTGCGCGCCTTCATTCCCATGCCAAATTTTCTCTTTGTCTTCATGATATTTGCCACACCCCAAGCACTGGCTTTCTCACCGATACTAGCGTCTCTCGCGGTAACACGTTGCCAAGCCTGTTCGGCCAACACTTTATCCGCGAAATGTCTCGCTTCAAGATTATCCGGATTTTTCGAATACGCAATATCGTGTTGTTTGCAAGCCGTATCCAATGGATTAATGCCCGGATCACCACGAGCAAGGCGCTTGGCCAACTTTGTGCCTGGTCCACAATACTGATATCCAGGCAAATGTAGTTCAATGGGGAGTTTGTTGATTAGGCGGTTGACCAAACCTTTACCACTCTTCCCATACACAATCATGTCTAAAGACAATACGCGACTGATGGATAATCCCTATAAGAAGCCTATTTATATGATTTCGTCGTTAGTCGTGTGTGAGATGACGTCCAGGAAGCAAACTATCGGAGGCGGACTTCCCGTGATAAATTTCGACGAGTTTGTCGAAGACCGCGGAGGGAAAAAGAAACGCCATGGGAATTTATTGCCGGATAGCATACGTGCACTGTTTTGTGGTCCATCGAATTGTGGAAAAACCAACGCTTTGCTCACTCTCATCATCCATCCGAATGGTTTGAGATTTGAGAATATTTACTTGTATTCCAAATCGCTCAAGCAGCCAAAGTATAAGTTGCTCGAACAATTACTCGAACCTGTGAGTGGAGTTGAATATCATCCATTCGAGGCGCATGAACAAGTGATAGCACCAAGTGATGCACGATCCAACTCTATATTCATCTTTGATGACATAGCATGCGAAAAGCAGGATAATGTTCGGGCCTTCTTTTCCATGGGACGACACGAGATTGTTGACAGTTTTTATCTTTGTCAGACGTACACTCGTATCCCCAAACATCTCGTGAGAGATAATGCAAATTTCGTGGTGCTTTTCAAGCAGGATGATATGAATCTCAAACACGTGTACAATGACCATGTTAATACGGATATGACTTATACGTGCTTTAAAAACATGTGCGTGAAATGCTGGAATTCTGACAAGTATGCATTTATCACGATTGATAAGGATAGCGATATTAACGAAGGTCGATATAGACAAGGTTTTGATTATTTTCTCACCATTGATAAATGACTCATCGCTGGTAGTTGAAGAGACAGTATTGCGCATGCCGTGGTAGTGACAACATGAAGAGCGAACAATTGTTGCGTGAAAAGGATGTATTGCGTGAAATTGCCAAGGCGAGCGATGCAATCAGACGAAAGCATCGAATGATGAAAATTGGGAAAGATAACGATCAGCAGAGAATGCAGGATGTCTTTAAGCCTATAGTGGGGCCATTGGAAAAATTGGTGGCGTATAAAAACGGTGAGGTGGTGAAGGAGGAAATTAAGGATGAAAAAGTGGGTGATGATGTTGAAGAAGAAGATGTGTTAAATAGTGTGAAACATCAAAATGAGGCACATGATTCCTTGAAGAGTGAAACACAAGATTCTTTCAAATTGATATATGAGGATGATGATGATGACTCGCAAAATGTCGATGAGCTGATCAACAAATATCTCCTGCTATTACAAACAAATAGAAAGGCAACCTTGGATGTATTATACGGTGTACGAAATCTCGCTAACAACAAATTAATGATTGGCAATTCTCCGATAATTTTTGACTCTCAACATATTCGTGTGGGAGATGCGAGTTATGCGAAAACTGTTGGATTAACGGAGCTGTTGTTTAAAAAAGTGCCCAATGTCGAAACTCTCACACCGGACGATTTGAAAAACTACGACAAGATTGTAATCTCAACGAATGCGCACAAAAAATTATACAAGCCTAGTGAGGCTATACGACGTAACACCAGCCACAAATTTAACACATATATCGCAAATATAGTCGATCATCATGTGGGACAGGGTATGCCAAAGTATAAGATAGCTAGAAAAAACACCCAATTGGACTATATTTATTGGAATAATCCAAACGAGCTTGTGGATCGTCTTCGCTTACTTCTGGCATCACAAGCAGCCGGAAATTCATCACATGCGAATGAAATTATATCGATTATCGAGGAATTGCGTGAAGCGGAAATCATTTATTAACTCGACATCGGAGAATTTACGCATTCTCATCATGAGTGTCGATGTGTTTGGACGTCATTCAAGTAGGAGTGTACTCCACAGTAAGCAAGGTCCTCCAGGTCGACCCGGGATTGGCTTTAGAATTACCACAGATGGTCATTATGACTTGGGGCAGAAACGATTGTGTAACATTGCAAATCCGGAAGGAGAAGATGACGCCATCACTCTAAGTGCGTTACAAAGGAAATCCCGAACTATCATTAAGAACATACGCAAAGAAATGAATGAGAGTAGTCAGTTGTTGGTTAATGGACTTGAAGCTACGATAAGAGACATTGCGAAGACACTCGAGGCCGATGTCAAAGCTCTACAAGATTTGGTGATTCGTAATTCAAACGTCATTGCTGAATTGGACGCACGACTGAGTGGACTGGAAAATGAACGAAAAAAGGGGCGCTCTCGTGCTGGAGCTACATAAACCTGCTCGACGAAACTATCCGCGTCGACATGTGGACATCCGTGGCTTGGACGAGACCTGGCAAGCCGACCTCGTCGATATGTCATCATACGCTCGTCAAAACTCCAACCACAAATTTCTCCTCACCGTCATCGATACCTTCTCGAAATTCGCCTGGGCCGTGCCAATGCTGAGTAAGAATGGCAAAGATACAGCAGCAGCAATGAAGTCAATCCTCGTTAAGGGACGCATACCGCAGAACTTACACGTTGATCGGGGAAAAGAATTCTACAATTGTGACTTTAAGGCCATCATGAAGAAGTACAATATTCACATGTATTTAACATATAGCAACTTGAAGGCATCTATTTGCGAGCGTTTCAATCGTACATTGAAGAACAAGATGTGGATGCAATTTAGTCTTCGTGGTAATTATAAGTGGATCGATATTCTTGATAATCTAGTAGCCGAGTACAACGATTCTGTACACCGCACCATTAAGATGAAACCGAGAAATGTCAACGCGGAAAATGAGAAACAATTGCAGCAAGTTTTCAAATATACTCCAATGAAAAGATCGCTGAAATTCGCCGTTGGTGATAAAGTGAGAATCAGCAAATTTAAGACTGTTTTCGAAAAGGGTTACACCCCAAACTGGACAACGGAAATATTTACAATATATCGTGTGAAAAAAACTCATCCCGTCACGTACCACTTGAAGGACCATAAAGATGAACCGATCGCCGGTGGTTTCTACGAACAAGAGCTTCTCAGTGTCAAGCACCCTGATATCTATCTCATTGAAGCGGTACTGAAGAAGCGCGGTAATCGAATGTTTGTAAAGTGGTTAGGTTTCGACAATAGCCACAATAGTTGGATAAGTAAATCCGATTTGTAGTCGGTAATAAAGAAAGTGGAAAAATATGTATGTTTTATGACTCTTGACCTGCTGGTCAAGCATCCCTCCAAGGCTTCCGACCGACTCCACAGTAGGCTTGCTTCCCCCCTTCTCGCCGTCGCACTTTTTTCATGGAATGTGAGGAGATAGATAGAGTGAATAAACACATGTGATTATAAAAAGTCCGCTTCTTTATTTACGGAAAATAATAAATCCATTCTTGCACAATATATACAACAAACATAATTTTAACATCGAGTGAACAAAATATATACATAATTTTCATGAGTTTTATACATCGATATTCACAAAAATATACAGAGTTTTACATGAAGGGTGTAGAAAAAAAAATTACAAAACTTTTCACGACGGTATTCTATAATGCCCCCATGGTAGGGTATCAGAGGTCCCCGGTATGATGTACCGCTTATCGTCATGAGGACTCAGAGCAATTTTCGTCTCGCGAATGGTGTAGACTTGGTGTAATTTTGATCGAATGCACGTTTGACTACGCTCCATTTCAATATTTTCCTTCAAGCATTGAGCATAATCATCAAACGTGATTGTCCTAGCCACAACGCTACTCTTGACACCTTCAACTTTTTTCATGTCTTTCTTACCCTCGACACGTGTCGCGTACATTTTCGATCGAAGTCCAATAAATTCCGTCATAATTGCTCCATTACATTCGTCCTTCATGAGACCGGGCACCTTCTTGTTGACGAGCGGTATACCATACCTATTGTCCGCCGAATAATCGCTTGTATCGAATTTTGAAATGTCTCGCTTCATGTCGGCATATATATCATCGCTCTCAATGTCATATATGAGACTATCCGTATCGGTATACATGACTTTACATTTATCTCGATACAGAGGTACCATATACTCGTGGTGAAATCCATACAAGCACGTTTTGGATATGTCGAGTATGCACATACCCACATATATCGGCTTGTTGAATTTCACCTCGAGATTGCGCAATTCCACGGCAACGAGGTTTTCCAAAAAAACACTTCGGCTGTGAAAGTTTGGCTTCGCAATCATTGCCTCTGCGCCATTTCTGCCCTCCCATTTTGTTAAAAGCTTTACATCTACATGATTGCGCACATTCTCCATCGTTTTGCCAAAGACCGCATTATTCATTAATTTGAATAAATTCTTTTCAAAATCGTTTTTGGCAAGCGTTCGAAACTGGGTATTCAACTCAATATACGAACGCAGCCATGGTGATTGTGTAAACTGTAGGACTCTATGGATTTTCGTGAGGCGAAGCCCATGGCGTAGGCATTGTTGCAAATTCCGGTAGTGTATGATGTAGCGTTTTTTATCGCAGACGGTTGCTAACAGCTTTTCTTCCCGCTTACCCGGCGGTTTTTCATGTATTGGACAAAACGGTAGGTCTTTGTGCGCATCATGTAGAGATTGGGGATATTCCAAGTCGACTTCAAGGATGTAGCCTATAGGTGAGTCTAGCGCGATGCATGATGGATCAAACTTGGACACGTCGTTGACCCATCGAAAATCTGCATATGGCAAGGGTTGACACATTGCCCATCCATACAAATTGTTGACGTCAAAATACATCAAGTATGATGATGCTTTCGATGGATCAAACGACTCCATGTACTTGTTATTAGCGTGTGCATATCGGTTTGAGCATTGACTCAGACCACCGCGTATACCCCGCTCAACGAATAAAACCATGTCGATGTCAGTTAGCAATTCAAACTTGACATTCGAGTGTTTTAACATTGCATCCCAGGTATATCCGGGCAATGTGTAGTAAAACGCGGGATCTAGGCCATAGCTCTCAACGCATGTATTTCGAAAGTTTTCGAAAATATCGGCTAATAACAAGACATCTGTCTTCAGGTACAAATCGCTATAGTCGCCCAGCGTTCGAATGGAGAACCGCTCCCAAACGTTCTCCGCATGTGCATACTCGCTCTCACATACCGTAGCATCTGTCAGGGAACTGTAAAATGCGTCACGTGGTGGTAGGCAAGTGTCGTCTAACTTGGTCACGTCATCAATATATTCATAAGGGAAGACCCCTTTTCGCGTCAGCAAATTGAAATCGTCTGTCGATAGAGTTGGGAATTGTGTGCGTAAAATTTTGAATTTGTCCTCGGTCAAGAATGATGCTAATTTGTCGAGACTGGTGTTGAGGAATTTGTATGAGTCGACAAACCGCAATTGGATATTGTGTTTTGAATCGTCTGTAATTTTAACATGCTTCGTGAAGGAGATGTATTTCTCCTTTGTGATTGGAAGCACATCGGTTTTTCCTTCGAATGCTGTGGCTACTTCCTTGATTATAAAATGTGCATCGTAACCGGATAAATTGTGGAAAACTACTGGAATGAAAAATGACTGTTTATAGTTTAAATTGCAATTAGAATGGGCAGGGCCTCTATAGCGCCCAGTCAGATGGCAATGATCTCGAACGCGTACATCTTCTTGCGCAAATGGTTTCTCACATATGTGACATTGAGTCGCTGCTCGAAAACTAGCCCACTCACTCGGTGTTAAATGCACCATTGGTACATTATCACAGAAAGTTTCTTTTATCCGCAGTGCCAGATTTTTTAGTTCTTCAACAAACCACGATACACAATCGGCACTGCGGCGTGAATGATACGAAGATAACGAATCGTCATACGAACAACACACATAGTATCCGTTACTAAATACTTCATGATGCTGATACATTTCTTTCGCTAGGTTCTCCCCATCGGCCTTTGCCAGCACACACTCCAAATCAGCATACACAATGAAAGGATGTCGCTCTTTCCGGCTAAAGTTGCTGAACTGGAGCCACTTATTGGTGTCGTTTGGCAGTCGGATCGCACAGTCGTTTATCACTCCACAATCGACCTCGTGTGATTGCAATTTTTCCTCTGATCCGAAGTAGTGCAAACACCTGCAAAAAAAAAGATTGTTTTGTTTAATTCATCTAGCATATATAATTACCTATATATATATATATATATATATATATATATATATATATATATATATATATATATATTATGGCAACTACATACCGATCACAGATATATTTTTTATTCTTCTTTTTGGTCAGTTGTGACCTCACGAGTCTCGACAGGTTCTTGATCCATACGAAGTGTCCCACATTGCTTTCCTCGGTATCTTGCATGTACAGCAAATTGATGTGCTTTTCCTTCTTGTCTTGAGTGACTCGTATCGGAACAATGTCCTTTTTGGTGGTGGTGGTATACACGTTGATTGATACATTGTTATAAGCTTCAAATTTTTTTATTTGATGTATCGTCACCGGGAATTCGATATCCTGGAGATTCAGTACTGTCGAATAATGCGGGTAAGAAGATGGACGAGCATTGTGCTGTTCAGCCGGGTATAGAGCAGCGACAACTGCCCATGCGAAACATGCGTTATCGTCGGATTTGACGTTAACCACAGCCTTCTTCAACATTATTTCCCGCGGTAATGATATGGAGCACCCGGCACGCATCGGATTATACTTATTCACATTTATCGTGAGGTTAAGTATTTGCTGCAGAGCCCAGCCACTATCACGTTCTTGAAATTCATCGAGTAAGGTTAAAGTGGGCTCAATGACGCGTTTTTCATACCACTCACCCAAATCGCTTGTGCTAAATAGTTCACAGTTTCGTGTGTTGATACTTTTATTCGCATGTTTGTCACCACTCGCGAACTCACCATTAAACACTGTATTGATTTTAATACTGTTATGCTTGTCGATGATATTTTGCACATGTTGAAGCACTAGGACGCGAGCATCATTTAGGAAGTGTTTCGGCTCGATGTGGCTGCGATTGATGATGGAACCGGTCAATATGCGACTCTCGAAGGATGTTTCAATCTCACGCCAGATTAACTCATGATCACCGTGTCCTGCGCCCGTGTGTACGAAACGACTCCGCACACAATTCCTCAATCCTTCCAGACGCGCTATTTGGGCTATGAGTGACTGTTGATGTCCGATTAATAATCGCGGGCGCTTGATCCGGCTTTGCGTTTCCAGCCCTTCGATGAACTCGACGCATCGTTGCTCCCACGCGGCAAAATCTTCGAACGAGCGTAAAAGCACGGCTTGGTCATGCAAGATTTTCTCCATGTTGATGAGTACGAAAAAACTTCCACGATGTTAATAGACTGACTGCGTCATTCAAAGTGCGGCCAGATTTGAGCGGAGCGGACCATTAAAAAGGCTCTTCGGGGAAAAAAAGTTCGGCCCTCTCTCGGGAAAAAACAGAGTTTTCCGATAACGCGTGGATTGCTCGAGGAACATGAGACAAAGAACAGGAAGTCGGGATGCATCGGGTTGAAAGATTTTATGGGCCCTGCAGCTCAAGTGGTCCATCGGCGCCAACGGCCCTTGATCCCTAAAGTTTATAGTTTTTCCGAGAAATCCTGACTTGTCGAGACCTGTCTAAAGTGTTGGCGAGACTCGTGACAGGAGTGGACACGCATGCAAACATCTTGACGTTATATTTCGGAATGGAGGCCTCGACTTTTCAAGAGCTGCGCTCAAGTGGTCTATCCGCGGTCCCTTTGATCCCTAAAGATTTTTCCCGAGAAACCTGTCAGGACCTGTCTCGAGTGTCGGCGAGCTTTGAGACGGGGCGGATGCAATTGACATTGCCTTTCGGAATGGAACCAGCTGCATGTCATAAATAATGGGCTTTGAAAGGCGTCGCCCTTCATGTGGCGCCTAACGTTTTCATATTACCGAAAATTTTCCGACCCATATATGGCTGTCACACACACATGCACGCACGTTTTTCCAAGAAACCTGTCTGGACTTGTCTGTCGGCTGACCCTTCCCCCCAAAGTGGCCAGACGCTTCACGGACCACATGCCCCCCCCCCCCCACATAGGCCACTCTGTGACGTCACACGCGCCCCGGCGACCCCCCCCCCCCTGTACACTACCCCCTGACCCTCCTCCCTTGACCCCCCCTCCGGACCCTCCCCCTTAACCCTCCCCCCTTGACCCTCCCCCACTCGATCCTCCCCCACTTGACCCTCCCCCACTTGACCCACCCCCTAAAAGTGGCTCAGAACCCTCCTAGCTCTACTACTACTATCATTTTTTTTAAACGATCGTTAAATGGTCCCACAAAACACATAGAGGTCAACTTTTTCATTTTGCAGTCATATTTCATGATGCACCAATCGATATGCTAAATTTGTGTAGGGACTAACGAGATGCATCCATCGCTACAGGAATGAAGACATAATTTCATATTAGAAAAGAAAAAAATGAACTTTGTATGTCCTCCAAGCGTCCATATAGACAACACTTGCGTCAGATCATAGACTCGCTAAAGATATTAAACTTTTATCGTCAACATATTTTAGGATCGTCATCAGTTATGGAGATATTCGAGTAGGTGTCCTCCGTAAAAAAAAGAATCTTCCTCCCACCGGGCCACGTTCTGATATCAGCTGCATTCTGGCAATTCTGAAAAAACGGCAAAAAGAGTCGAATGTTTTTTTTTTTAATTCTATTATATTCTGGGAGCTTCTTCGATGGAACATTTTCCGCCGATTACGAATACCTCGGAGTTTTTGAGCGAAGGTCAAAACTACGTCGGGTAAATGCAAAAACCTGATCTCGATATATTTTTTCATGATTTTGAATGACAATTGAGGCTTTTCGGTGAAATTAATGGTGAATCCGTATTCAGAGGGTGAAAATACATCAAAACATTTTTCGACTTTTCGAAGAATTTCGAAATCGGACCATCGATTTCGAAATTCCCGATTTTCGGGAACTTTTCCATACTCTAAACATCAATTAGAAGTTTGCAGAATTATGTTGAATCAGTAGACACTTTTAAAATGAAAAAAAAAAAACAACTGCTATGAGGAACGTAAAATAAGGGGTGGTTTACTCCTTAATCTGTTTGCTATCTGGAAAAAATGCGAAGATACGTCGACTTTAATGTTATTGACCCTTCAAGGTGTTACCCGTTTCATTTAATTTAATCCACCCCTTTTACTCACTGGAGTGAGAGAAATAAAAATAAAGGAGAGGTTCAAGCCTTAATTTTGGTTTTTTTTCAATGTACCGATAGTAGATTTCTGAACAGTTTGCATTAGATGAATATTTGTTTTTGTTACATTGGAATCGGTGGACATTTCACTCTAAGGGGTGGTTTCACCCCTCAGCACAGGTTTCCGCCGATAAAAACATACGTATCTAAGGATTTTGAAGGGAATACATCTACCCAGAGGCCCGAAAAAGTGTACATATTGCGATTTATTTTGTGGGGAATGGTTGGCAAAAAACGCCTTTTTTACACAAAGGTACATATATTGAGAGCTTTAAAAAAATCACTCAAAAATACAGAAAAGCAACAAAACCATGGCCGTCCACAGATGATGAATTTGTTACGCGTCGTTTGGCGGTGGACACTCGCTAGCTTAAACGGCCCATCTGAAATCTAAAACCCAAACGGGTTATTTAAGTTTACAATAAATACAAGTCGTTGACGATCGTCGATATTCTAAATAATTTTTTTTCACAAAGTAGCAACTAATTGATACTCGAGCATACTCAATCCATTTAAAAAGTCGTCATTTTTACGTAATTATAAAAAAATGAAGATCTATTTTTAAAAATTGAGATCGTCAACGACCTTTAAATGTTTCTCGTCGCATCTCCTGTAAATTTGGAAACAATCCATCAAGTGGTTCTCGAGATATCATGTCCACCAACTTTGACAACAACGACATTTTCAGGGAATATCGCTAAAAGGTGCTACTATCGAATAAAAAGATTTTTGGAAAATTACATTTTTTACCTACATAGGTAGATATAACCCCTTAATGCTCTACCATATCCACGAGCTTTAACGAATTTCAAGGCGGATACCCAAGTGATGTTTCTTGTTAGTATACACTCAAAACACGTGCACGTTAGTCCTTGCAAATTTATTCGTACGCATCTCCGAGGGGACGCAGCATATCCACATAAAACGTGTTTTCTCGTATTTTCTCTCGCTTTTGGCTCGATCTGCAGGTGCTGGTGTGCCGCTCGGGTATGCCCCGTTAATAAGGGATCTACAAACGGAGAATAAATATATCAACGAGCGAGGAAAGCGCATTTGAGCTTGAAATATTCGTGCACGCTGGCCAGTAGAAAAATTATTCCTTCACCGAATCATACTTGATCGTGTGCTGCTGAAAGCCACGCATAGATCTTGCGTTTCCTCGGCGTTCGCACCTGATAATCTGCACCATTTTCAAGCGGCGCAGCGATGTTACACGGGATGTTTTCCTTGAAAGGAAAAATGGCTTACTGCACGTAGAGGGTAAAGCGAACACCCTGTATTTTTTCATGAAATCCAGGCATAAATAAGAAGAAAATAGGGAATGATAGGGGAGGGGGGGTATAAAACTATGAATGTACCCACCTATTTTATTGCAGACAAATCATTATTATTACCATAAAAGAACAAAAACTAAACGTGTCTTCTTACCAGTGAGTGAACTTTATTTTTTTGGCTATTATCACAGTAAAATGATCCAACACCAGGGTAAGCAGTGCTTGCATCATGAGCTCACATTTGACAGTCATTGCATTGAATCCAATCTTCGGTGGGAGGATCTATATACGGTTTGTTGCATATAATGCACACGTAATTTTCCTTGTCTGTAGTTTGTTTTTTTTTTACCTTATTGGCTTTGCCTTAGTTTTAAAATCCTCCTTAAGGCTCTCATCCCATGAAGCTTGTTGTGCCTTTCTTTTATAATTATTTACCATCTGAAAATAATAGTGGATATCGTTATAAGAAGGTAACAATACCACTTTCAAACATGTAAAAAAACATAGTTGCAATAAATAATAGCGTTTTGGTGAGCTCCTACATAAATAGATAAATGAATGGGAAAATTATTAAAATAAAGTCACGTAGTCATCTTCTATCTCCAATTGTGATCTTAATTTCACATTGTCATCTGTCATTGGAGCATAGCGGGCACGTGCTTGATTTCCTACGATAAAGATTTAAAAAATGGAGAAATCATTTTAATAAAGTATCAACTTCGTTTTCCATAGCCATATTTTATACTGGGCATAGCGGGCACGTGCTCGCTTTGCCCTGGCCGCTTTGTCCTTTTGCGCCACTTGACGTTTTCATCAAACCTGACCAAAAAATGATCGGAATACATTTAAGGACGTTGGAGCGTTGGCCACAATCCACGATTAAATTTAATAGAAAAAATACATGTTATTGTTTAGACTATACTGAGTCTTTACGAATTTTTTGAACTTTTTTCACCACCAAACACCAGACATAAAAAATAGTTTAATGTATGTAATTTAACGTGCGGTTAGATGAGCAAGACTTTCATACTAAAGGTTATGTCATTTTTTTTGTTATTTAGCACCAAGATAAATCATTTCTAACAACGGATTAACGCAAACTGAACCTTTGTAAACATTAAGAAAAACAATCCTCATCTTGCCCAGCGTAAACCATGGGCCAATAATCTCGCGACGTAAATATGAATAGGCATACTTATAAATTACTCAACATTTCATTGTGAATTGTATAAAACATTCGTTGTCGTAGTTTTTTCATAATCCCGAGTAGAAATCTTGCTCCAGCTACAATAAGCACCTGATCAGGCATCCTGACTTCTTTTTCCAGCCTTGATCAGAATTTTTTATCAAGCCCTGATCATTTTTGAAACACAATCCCTGACTTCCGTCTGATCAGGGTAAAAAATCAAGGCCTGATCAGGGTAAACTATCAAGGCCTGATCAGGGTAAAAAATCAAGGCTTGGTCAGTGTAAAAGATCAAGGCCTGATCAGCGTAAAAAATTAAGGCCTGATAAGGGCTTAATTTTTCACGGCTTGATCAAAATGAAAAATCATATGATTTTTCACGGCTCAGGATGACCGATTTTTTCCTGAAATAAAAAATACAACGCATACACAAAAGAGAAAAAGGTACCACGTTATAAATAACGCTGATCGTTTATTTTTTAATCTTAATATAAAATTTATCACATATATTTTTCACATATATCTATATGGAAAACAAACATCATTTTTCTTGTATTTGTAATAGAACAAAAACTCGAAATAAACTAAGATATATCACCGTATTATATTCCACTTATCATCCCGAAATAAACTAATATATTTTTCAAACAAAACTTAAGAAACTTCGTGAATAAAGTAAACCGAGCTCAACGTTTTTATGAACAGACGTTTCTAGGAAACGTTATATTGGGCGTTCTGTTCGTTTTTTTACGCGACGCTCGAAACTTGTCCCAGTCTTTTGCTGAATTAATCAGACCTTGATACCGCTCCAACAGTTTGTCCAATTTGCTTCGAAAGAACTTCTATTCCGTGTTCCCTATATTTCGAAATGACAGCCACTAAAAAATACGAAAATCTTCATCCCACTTAGAATTCAATGTCTACATATATATCTATATAAGGTATGCACATTATTTTATTAGGGTGGCACAAAATTGAGCTCTATTTCTTTTTCCTTTTTCTCACCATCCAATTATCTACTTTAAAGAAGAAAAAAAATTGTTGCAAAAGCTGCGAGCGGTCATTTTTTAACGAAAATTAGAATCGAAGCAGGAGAGCCCGTACAGCGAAGACCAACCAAATAATGGTGAGTTGACAGCGTAGTGCAGTTCAGTGAATGTAATGTCCATCCTAAGTGCATTTCTTATGGGCTAACTTTCACCGATGGAAATACTTTCACTTAACTGAACTATGCAGTCAACTTATCATTATTCGGTTAGCCTACACTGTCCGGGCCCGTAGCGAAGACTAACCAAATAATGGTAAGTTGACAGCGTAGTGCAGTTCAGTGAATGTAATGTCCATCCGAAGTGCATTTCTAATGGGCTAACTTGCACCGATGGACTTACTTTCACTTAACTGAACTACGCAGTCAACTTGTCAGTGTTCGGTTAGCCTACGCTGTCCGGGGCCGTACAGCAAAGGCCAACCAAATAATGGTAAGTTGACAGCGTAGTCAGTTCAGTGAATGTAATGTCCATCCGAAGTGCATTTCTCATGGGCTAACTTGCACCGATGGAATTACTTTCACTTGACTGAACTGCGCAGTTAACTTATTATTATTCGGTTAGCCTGCGCTGTCCGGGCTAACCAGCACCGATGGCAAAACATTTACCAGATTGAACTACGCTGTCAGCTTACCATTATTTGGTTGGCCTACGCTGTCTCTTCTCCTCTGACAAAGGAGACGGACCAAGTAAAGAAACAAAAGCGATACACAAAACAAATTTAAATCTACTTACATAGTGGTGGCGCCAACACATGCCAATCCTCAGGAATTTCGAGTTGTTCCTCGCTGAGAGGATTTGTTCTGGATCTGTCAAATGTATCATAATAAATATTTCAACCAACGCATATATAATTTGACGTATGGTTAATTTACAGTCAGATTTAATACAATTTATATTTATAGATTTAAGAATTGTAAGTCTTTGAAAAAATTAATTGTTATACTAACCTGCTGCTGTATTATTTCTTCGTTTTTTCCCTTATTTAGAGCCCGCTATTCACGCAGACACAGTCGTTGCGCAATCTTCTTCCGATTGTGTTTGTCCATCTTATTCACACCGTACACGTTATATGTAAAAATGTATAAAGTGATTAATAATATGTCTCGTGCTTCTCTCGTGTCTGTGTATCATTTGACAAGATGACGTTAGGCACGTTTTTAGCGCCAAACTGTAGAAGTCCAGTTACATGATGATTGCTTGAAATTAGCTGGATCAGGCGAATTGAAGTAAGCCGTAAGTCCAGTTGCTTGACATCGCCTGAAGCTAGCCGGGTCAGGCGAATTGAAGTAAGCCGTAAGTCCGGTTGCTCGACCACCGCCTGACCCCAGCTTGATCAGGCAAATTAAGGCAAACTTAAGTAAGGCCTTCGTACTACAAGCTGATCAGGCGCAGATCAAATATCAGGCCAGCCTGACAATATTTCTACTCGGGATAATCATCGATAATGTTATGCGTTTTCAAGTTTGTAGTAACACAAAAGTTTTTCTACTTTACGTAATGAAAATATTTAAATGCATAATTTTGCCCTTTAATTGAATATTTTTAAAAATAGCATATACAGAATAAATCTGTATCTCGTATGCATTTTTTTGAGGTTCATTGAAAAAAAAATGAATAAACCGTCATTTGACCCAATTGAATCGCTCCAACCTCATTAAGGATGTATGGCAGCTACTGCAGAGTCGTTACAGAACTGATTATGCAATTTGCAAAAATCGCATTTAAAAACTAAATAAAATAATTGTAATATTCATTGAAGCTAAAAAGGAGATTTACCACAGCTCAAAGTAAAACATGCGGTACAGAAAGAAGAATTTTCAATTTTTAACTGCAAATTTAGTTGCTGATTTGATGTATGTTTTCCCTGACGTTGTCGTGGTTACGACATACGAGCTAAAGAAATACGAAAACGGTCCCATTTAACTCGCAATATCTCGCAAAATATATGGGCACATGTCGATTTTTTATTTTTACCGTATCATGCATATTACAGCGATACCGCACAAAGGTTTTTTTTACAAAAGAGTACTCCGGAAATACCTTTTTTGCCAATGTAAAGGGAATTTTGGACGTACAGTCCTATGTTCCCCGTGTTAAATGACCCAACTTTGAATTCGTTTATTTCAGCATTCACGTGGGCAAATTTTGTTTTTTTTAATCTCAAAAAGTTCTCGATATTTTCCTTTACAATATCAGTGAGTTTCAATTCGAACAGTAGTAAATAACTTAGTTGCCATACATCCTTAAGCAAATATGAATCAAAGAAAGTGAAATAGCCATAAAACAATAGGCACATTTTAGTACCGATCTACTTTACTCATACTCATAGTACATACAGCGAAAAAAAATTCGTTCATCCATCCAAAATTCAGTTGGTTTAACAAAATGTATTTTTAAATACGTTCAACTTCATATTTGATTGGCATGAAACACGTTTTGTCAATCTAACTGATAGTTTTAGTGGTGTAGCTTACTTAGCATATCTGAGCAACTGTTAAAACAACCAAATTTCGAGACAAAAAAATGCATTTTGCACATTTAACAGTCTTTTTTCTCAGTGTACTTTGCTTTTTTTTAAACCCGTGGAATATTGTTTTTTTTTTGCCACACGAGTCGCACGGTCGACCACAGTTGAGCTTCACGTCTGCGGCAGGTCCACTAACGTTTAAAACGTCAGTGGTATGGAGGATGCCCGCTTTAGGCCGGGTGCTCGCTTTGGGCCCCCTTCCCCCAACAAGGAACATCACTTTGGTGTCCTCTTCCGATTTTGTTGGAACTTTTTTATACGGAAGAGTATCAAAAACCAAGAGACACGTATATTTTTTTATCGGCGGAAAAACGATTTCAAAGGGTGAAACGCACCCTCGAAAATAGGGGTGTTTTTCGTCGATAACGTTATCGTTCTCATCTCCAATATATAGTACACAAAAAAATAATCATTGTTTGAGTTTTTTTTACATCTCGTACCTTTACATCTCGTACCTTTAAAACGTAATCGACAAAAAACGAAAAACATCCCCATTTTTGAGGGTGCGTTTCAGCCCTTAAAACCGTTTTTCCGCCAATAAAAAAATACGTGTCTCTTAGTTCTTGATACACTTACACGTAAAAAAAGTTTCAACAAAATCGGAGGAGGACACCAAAGTGATGTTCCTTGCTAGTGATGTTCCTTGTAAGCGCTATTAATTTACCAATGCTCCAGAACGGCCCTCCTTGTCCCCCTACAAAACACGGCCTTCTGCGAAAGGAATACCTTAAATACAATGTTTCCAGAGTCATCGTGCAAAAGAATAGCGTTGCACTGAAATCAGCACTCGGGTCATCCTTGCGATCATCAACACGAGGCGAACGACGAGTTTACAAATAGAGCCGGTGTACATAATCTTCGCAAAAATTGACAATCCCGTACCTACGGGATCACGGTTTTATTTCAATCGTAAACGCAGCTAGAATTTTTCCTTCGTTATAAAATTAAGCGCGATTCGCGCATCATCTCGAGTATACACACGTGATTCGAAGGCCTTTTTAATGCTCGCACATCTAGCCGTATATTTCATACTGCGAGTCCGTTTATGTGCCATCGATTTTATCTATCTTTATGGGGATCTTTAATTCCTGTATGCGATGTGAGCGAAGAAGACAGACAGGCGGGGAAAGAGAGAGGAAAAACGAGCAAATGAGCAAGGTCTCTATTAAAATGTACAGGATAGCTTACAGCTTATGAATCGGTCTCCCGCTCGCTCCCTCGCAATTTTATGCACGCTTATGAGAAATGGTCCACCGTTTTATACCTAATCTCAGCTTTATATCGAGGCGCACTTATAGGCGCAACGGTACATATACATGTATATCATATATATGTATGCAAGGTGCGATAATACAGTTCTTATATACAGGGTGAGGCACATAAAGTGTTACAGAGCAATAGCACTCAAGCTATTGATCATATCCAAAAATGTTTCAGACAAAAGTTTCAGTGTTCGAAAAGGCCGCTATACCGGACCACCCTATTTTTTTTTATCGGTGGAGGCGCTGAAGCTACGTCAAGGTCAACCCCACTTTTTTAAATGGAATGGTACATTTTTTTAACCATCTTGTGGAGCACCTCAAGCCGCAAAAAAAAACATAGAGGGGTCAAAGTCGTTCAAGGTCATTCAAGGTCAATATCCATGATACGAATCTAAATATCTCGGATCACTACCAAATATTTGGTAGTGATCAGAGATATTTAGATTTGTATTTCATTTTAATAGGTGACCTTGAATGACCTTGAACAACTTTGACTCCCTAATCCTTTTTATGTGGCTTGAGGTGCTTCGCGAGATGGTTGAAAAACAAGTACTATTCCATTTAAAAAAGTGGAGGTGACCTTCACTGTGCCTCAGCGCCTAAACCGAAATGGAAAAAAATTGGTCGCATTTGATGGCCTCCTTCACACCGTACAACTTTTGTCTGGAACATTTTTTTGTGACGTCGATAATTACCGAGTTATTTCGGGTGGCAGCGATAAGAGGGACACCCTGTATATATTCTAGTACTAGTTCTAAAACTAGACTATATTCTTAGTTATTATATATATATATATATATATATATATATATATATATATATATATATATATACACACAGGGTGTCCCATTTTAATCTTTCACCTGAATTTTCTCGAAAAATATTGCTCGGACGAAATATTGTGTGAAACAAAACTTCTAGGGATTGAAGGGGGACGTTTGAAAAAAATTTATTTGAGGAGCCAAAATTCAAAATGGCGGCGTTACAAAGGCTGACATGTTTTTTTTCAAACGGAAACATAACTTTTTTTTATTGCCAAAAAATTTGTCAGCTGAAAACTAAAAACTTTTGTTGAAAAAATTTTTTGATAAAGTTCATAGTTTACATGTCAGCCTTTGTAACTCCGCCATTTTGAATTTTGGCTCCTCAAATAAATTTTTTTCAAACGTCCCCCTTCAATCCCTAGAAGTTTTGTTCCACACAATAGTTCGGCCGAGCAATATTTTTCGAGAAAATTCAGGTGTAAGATTAAAATGGGACACCCTGTATATAGACTGAGCGGCCCACCTCTATAACCCCCTCCACGATTTCCGTCGATCGGCACGCGCATCTCTCGCTCCTTTCACTATGCCGTTGCACACACACACATACACTCATTTGTATATAAGAGATTCATCGCTACAAATTCGGCACTCGACAACTTGGAGAAATACCGTAATACAGGGTTAAATTGACATTAAAGGTAACTTTGACAGTTTTTGGGGCTACTTTAACAAAACGCCAAAATACGGGTTCATTGTGTGCGTCTTTAACTTTTTTTTTCTATCGTTGCTCAAATTTGTTGCTCAAGTTTATTATAATGTTTCTCAAGTTGATTTTGATCACAATGATAATTATAAGACTTGATTGAGTGCCTATAATAGTACCCTAGGTATTTTATATTTGTATGTAAAATGTTTCCTAAATAAATATAAGAAGTTGTAGTGCCGAGTTTTGTTTGCACGACTTTTTTGCAAGGCTTTTTACAAAACATTAATATTTCACATACATACTTTTCACTTATTATCTACGCCCTACATTGCTGCACTCCGTATTATTTTCACATTCTCTATTTTTTCATTTATTCGTCCACTTCGACGATCTCTCCTCTCCCATGCTCCTTACTCACCTTTGGGCACACTTCCTCTATTTCCCTAAAGTACTTGCATATCCCTGCATTTTCCCTCCCAGTATATTTATGATTTCCCCCTTTACTGCCAAATCATCCATTTCTTCCATCCACTCCTTCGCTTTCTTGTTTGCTTTCTCTGATACTGACTCCCTACCTTTTTTACATATCAATAGGTGCTCCAATGTCTCATTCTTTTCTTTACATATCCTGCACCTTCAATCCTTTTCCCCTTTATTTTCCGCTCTTCCTATGTTGCCACATCTTAGCCTCGCCTACCGTTTACTCCCTCCTCTGACCAATATTTCCATGGAATCTCGTCCTTTTCTATAATAATACTTACCATTCAACATCGATCTTCTGATTTTTTCCTCTTCCCTCCTTAAAATTCTGTCTTTCAAGTTTTCCCGTCCATCTTCTATTCTTTCGTCTATTTTTTTTACTTCTCTTCGCTCCCTTAACATTGTTATTATATCTTCTATCTCCAGATCTCTTAAGGCGTTACCCCCACTTGTAGCGCAAAAAAGGCCTTTTTCATGAATTTTTTTAAAGACAACTACAAAACTTTTTTAATCGATCAATATACCATCTTAAAGAACACATCTTGAAGAAGTTTAGGTAATTTTTTTATTGAAAAATATTACATTGTTTAGTGGCAAATGGCCGTCAATGAAATAATGTTTTTATATACACGGTTTGCGGTGACCAACATTGCGACGAAGTGGATCATCTGAAAAAAAATGCGGATGGATTTAGTCAAATATAAGTATAAACTAGTCTTTAATCGAAGGATTTTAAAAAATATTCATTTTTCGCACAAATGGCGGACAGTGAAAGTTTATGGTTCGATTTTAACGAAAAAAAAATCGAACGATTAAAGACTATATTTTTGTGCATTAAACAAGCCTGCAAAATTTCAAGAAGATCGGTTCATTAGTGTTCGAGTAATCTTGGTCACCGACTTCAGAAATGCCATTTTGAAAAAAACGCGTTTAAAGTTTCAATTTCAGTTTACACGAAGAAAATATTTTTTTTGTAAACTTACACAGCGTCATCTATTCCGGGCATCAAAAAAAA
>OX101790.1:19866674-19954174 GCA_944452715.1 Ophion slaviceki | reverse complement strand
AATCACAACTATATACAGGTTTGGAGATATATGTTTTTTAGACGCGTAGAACTTCGTACGCATACGGTATATATGTATATGTAATCGACGAACGGAAAACTGTTGTATCTTCGTGTAGGATTATCGGTATCGAAGGATTCAAAGGAGACGAGTCTAATTATCTCGTTGTGGCTGGTCTCACTCTGAAACGTCTCCGGGTAATCCTCCATGGGCGTGACGCCAGCTCCTCTCTCGGTACACCGGTGGGTTCCGCGTTCCACGTACACCCAAGAATCATCAGGAACACACCGTCAACCATACCGCTATATATATATATACACACACACACAGGTATATATATATATATATATATATATATATATATATATATATATATTAAGGCGCTATCGGAGCGGGCGATTTTCCCGTCGAGAGCTTCCAGCCAATTTTGCCAGGTGCAGTAGCAACAAATTGCTCTGTTTGTAGGTCTCCGATAGTTGCGGGAAAAAAAGCGCGCGCGCGAGACAGAGAGAGGTGGAGAAATAAGCGACGGAAAACGAAGAATTTACGAATGCTCGCATTCTTGCGTTTCGCAACAGCCACACGAGCGGGTATTTTTCCGGTGAAGAGAGTTGCGGATAAGCCTAATCGAATAATTCCTAACCGTGATAAAAAAAAAACAAGAACGTCCATCCAAAATACTCGCATACAGCTATTTTTTTTCTGGTGTCTCGTAATTTTGAACTAGCAACAAATGTCAATGTTTGAATTTCGTCCCGACACGCAAAGCTGCTGAATCTTGGAATTAAGGAGAGATATACACCTAGATGATGGAGGATTGAGAAGCTATCAACATTTCGTCGACCTTAGAAGACCCACACTATGGGCCTGGTATCGATGATTCCATGTAAGTTGACAAATTTCATGATTTATTCATTCCCAAATTTTCAAACGCGTTTTTCTCAAAACCACGTTTTTCAAATCGGTACCCAAAATTTCTCAAAAACCAATGAACCGATTGCCTTGAGGTTTTTTGTGGTTATTCTATACACCATTATCTAGTACTTGTCATAGGATTTTTTTTCCGTTACTTAGTTTTTGTTTTATAGGCAAAATAATAACTAATTTTTGGCCCAAACATCACTATTTATGTTCAAACGTCCGCCATTTTGTCATAAATCGATATTTTCAAAATCGATTATGAAAAGTACTAGATTATAGTATCTAAATTAATAATCTTTTTGGTTTTTTTTCAGATGATTTTTGAAGAAACGCCAGTGGGTACCGTATACGCAGATTTTTTTACGACGCTCCAAGGATCATACAATATCCTTGTATATTTTTGATATTTTTAAATAAAGAAAATTAAACATATTTTTGAATGTATATACTTTTAGATAATTAAAACCCCAATCCGAAATTTCAAAGAGTTTTCCTTGAAAAAATTGACAAAAATGACCTTATTCCGGCTCCTAGGTGTATATCTCCCCTTAAAAGACTTTCATCTATTTGAATTCCTTTTGCACCGATCCTGACGAACCGAATTCAACGGACTGACCCAAAGCAGCTGAGCAATTAAGGGATTAGGCTACTGTGAAAGTTACGAACTTCTCGTTCGTCGCTTGGGGCAACTCAAATTGAAGAGGAAGGACCAACATATGGTGCATTGAATAGATAGAAATGCTGGTGAAACTTTAAACACGGGTTTCTTAAAACTATAGTTCTCAAAACGGTGTACACCATTTATCGACATCTAATGAACGGATTGACTTGAAATTTGGTAAACTTATTCAAAAGTTATTCTTATTAAAAATCAAGAAGTATTGCAATCAAACGACTTTGAATAAGTTATTTGATTACAATACGTGGAGTTTAAGAAATTCAGAAGAATTCCAATACTTAAAGTTGAAGAAACGTGTAAACTGAAGTTTGATAGTAGTTTAGTTTTTACTGAAGTTTTTCGTCTTAGCACTTTTTAAAATTAGTTATTGATAATAATGATGCTATTTTTCCTGGAAAAATCGAAAAAAATGCTATATTTTGTTTCTGATAATTGAAACAGAACAACAAAAAAAGCACAGTCAAGTCTTAGCGAAAATGATCTATTTAGGAAAAAAAACTATTTTTTTCAGGTTAACTGGGTGGCCTAAAGTACATCATTGAGCCCCTCACGTTCGAAGGTCCTCCACGAGATTGTTCATAATTTCTTTGACTCTACGTTGACACACTGAGTCATTTTGACCGGGACGAATTTGAAGTAAAATGCTCACTTTTCCAAAATTGAAAGTTTTCTATCATTTTACAACAATTCGATTGTATACCTTCCGAATTTCAATTATGCAGATTAAGAGATGTTCAAAGCGTAACCCTGATTGTTTTCAATGAAAGCCTACCGAAGGGTTGTTAGCGGGCTACATCTACTTGGGTGGATAAAAAAATTGAATTTTTCAAAAATATTTTTATTCCACAGTATCACCTTTTAGCTATATTTCATAAAAATGTCGGTAGCAGCACCATACGGCAAACTTTGAACGCCCTTTTCTCGAAACACTGTTTTCATAGTCAGTGGACATGATATCTCGAGAACCCCGTGATGGATTGTTTCCAAATTTACAGGCGATACGATGAGAAATATTTATAGGTCATTGACGATCTCACTTTTTTCAAATCGATATTAATTTTTTCATAATTACGTAAAAACGACGACGTTTTTTGATGGATTTAGTACGCTCGAGTTTTAATTCGTCGCCACTTTGTTTAAAAAAGTGATTAAAAAAATCGACGATCGCCAACGACTCGTATTCATTGTTAACTCCAATAGCCCGTTTGGTTTTTA
The DNA here is from genome assembly GCA_944452715.1 of Ophion slaviceki. Classification (NCBI taxonomy): domain Eukaryota; kingdom Metazoa; phylum Arthropoda; class Insecta; order Hymenoptera; family Ichneumonidae; genus Ophion; species Ophion slaviceki. The sequence goes on along the minus strand of OX101790.1, from coordinate 19,951,359 downwards.
GATTTCAGATGCACCGTTTAAGGGGTTACCCCCACTTGCGATTTTGAAAAAATCGATTTTTTTTATTGCATTTTTTTGAAGTGCACTTTGAAGCGCAGTTTTTTTTTGATGCCCAGAATAGATGACTATGTAAGTTTACAAAAAAAATATTTTCTTCGTTTAAACTGAAATTGAAACTTTAAACGCGTTTTTCTCAAAATGGCATTTCTGAAGTCGGTGACCAAGATTACTCGAACACTAATGAACCGATCTTCTTGAAATTTTGCAGGCTTATTTAATACATAAAAATGTAGTCTTTAATCGTTCGATTTTTTTTCGAAAAAAAAATGGCCGTTTTATAGCCAAAAAACGGCCGTTTTTTTCGTTAAAATCGAACCATTAACTTTGACTGTCCGCCATTTTGTGAAAAATGAATATTTTTTAAAATCCTTCGATTAAAGACTAGTTTATACTTATATTTGACTAAATCCATCCGCATTTTTTTTCAGATGATCCTCTTCGCCGCAATGTTGGTCACCGCAAACCGTGTATATAAAAACATTATTTCATTGACGGCCATTTGCCACTAAACAATGTAATATTTTTCAATAAAAAAAATTACTGAAAGTTCTTCAAGATGTGTTCTTTAAGATGGTATATTGATCGATTAAAAAAGTTTTGTAGTTTTCTTTAAAAAAATTCATGAAAAAGGCCTTTTTTGCGCTACAAGTGGGGGTAACGCCTTAAGTTAGATTTTGTCCACCGCCAAACGTCGCGAAAAATGTTTTTGTCGTTTTTCCGTATTTGTCGGTGATTTTTTTATCGGCTGTCAATATATGTACTTTCGTGTTAAAAAAAAATTGCTTTTCTTTTCCACCAACCGTTTTCCAGAAAAAAACATCGCCATGTGGTGATTTTTTTTGGGCTTATAATGGCAAGTGGATGAAGTGCTATCCGGCTCAATTGACCAAGTGTTTGAAAATCGTGGCCAAATATAAGTGTGTCAACGGAGGGTTGATTATTAATATATTTGCATAAAATTTCGTACACAACTTTGTACATGTACAAACAAATAAACGTCCCAACCATGTTTCAATAATCTTCCTCGTACCAACGAAATTGATTTTTTCAAACAACCAAGATTTTCGGTTCGCCACATTAGCCCAACCCCTCAAGTGCATCGTTGTTCCCTGAAGTTTTCCCATGCGACCATACCCACGACTTATTCATCATCAACCCTATCCATAATTTCCCTCATTCTCGAGTGAATCGATACATCATCCATATCGATGAATCACTCGTGGTGTGGGGTGCGGAATGGGTTCGCGTTTTGGCTCGCGCTTCGCGTCTCGCGCTCGATGAAAACGACTACGGTGAACGACGCTGCTCGTCGTTTGTAGGAGAAAACTACGAGGTATCTCCGCCCGATGCACACGAAACGTGAGAGTACCGGGATGACGAAAGACCGGAAGAATCCCTCGCTCGTACGTGTAGCACATACACGTATCGTCACACACGCATGTACGATATGTTTCATGGGCTAATAAGCCATGGTGAGCTCGGCCCCATTGGCGTAGTCAGCATTTTTTTTGGCAGGGGCCTAGGGGTAGGCGGCCTGACATAAAAGTGGTTTCGTTCACAATCATCGTTTTTTTTTCATATAAAATTTACACGAAAGTCGATAATCACGTAACACACATAAAATATGAAACTTCAACCACACGTTCACGTTAACATTAGTATCAAACCCTTGCAATACCTTAAAAAAATAATGAATACATTTTTCATCATTCTTTAACGGGGTCCTTTAGTTTCTCGGGTCGAAAAAATCGATTTTTTTTTCATAAATCACATCTACAACATGTGTAGAAAATGTGTGCCAAAGGATTTTTCGATATTCGAAGTGGTTCACAAGCATAAATCACATGCGCGAACTTTCAAACGCGTTTTTCTCGAAACACCATTTTTCGAAACGGTGACCACGATATTTCAGAAACTACTGCACCGATCTTGTTCAAATTTATACAGCATCTTTAATATGTTATAAGCCAGCGATTGAACTAGGATTATCATGATTGCTTCGATAGTTTTTTTTTGTACGAGCGAAAAACTTAAGAAAAAATGAGTAAAAAATAGAATGTAATTTTCAAAAGTGTATAAAAAAGTCAATTTTTGTAATTTAGAATTCACTCGTGTTCAATCGCTAGTCTTAAATATGAAGATTAAAATGCCGTTTGGTTTTTTGATTTCAGATAAGCAGAACAGCCGCAATCTTGGTCACCGTCAAGCACCTCTTTTACTTGATGTCTTCCTGTCGGCCAGTATAACGTTTATTCTATTATATATTTTGACTTCAAAAAATTTGTAAAGCTTATTTAAATGTTAATAAAGATTATGCAAAAACAATGAGATTGATTATTTCGATGCTTTGCCCGTAAAAAATTATTGAAAAAGCCGTAAAAAAACAGCCGAGAAACTAGAGGACCCCGTTAATTTATTTACCTTACATTTATTTATTTATTTATTAGGGGTTAGGCCACTAGAATTTTCAAAAAATCGATTTTTTTTAATGGTCCCCTAGGACCTCAAAAATGATGTCCCAAAAGATTATGGCCGGGAAAAATTTCTACGTACTCGGTTTTTGAATTTTATTACAAGGACGCCTGGTCCCAGCGAGCGAACTCAAAACTTCAAACGCGTTCATCTCAAAACTGCATTTTTTAAGTTGGCCAAAAATATAACTCATACAATTTTCAACCGATTCACTTGAAATGTTGAATATATCTTGAAAAATACATTGTCTATGGAAGTACGTAGGATTTTTTTTTACATTGTATAGTTCATTTGTTATTAACAATTATTTCGAAATATATATAATCGAAAAAAGTTCATTGGCTCATTATAATTCAAAAATTACAGGTGTTGTTTGTCCGGCCGTGGACGCTGGAAAACGGAGACGTCATCGCAAAAACGCTGCACATCCGCCATTTTGAACTTAATCGCTTAAAAAAAATTATTGTATACAGTCATTGATGTGTATGATAAACACCCTTTTTTGTAATCTCGATTTATTTTGTAATTTTTCTGAAAAAAAATCCCCAAAAAGCCTATTTTTTCGGCTTCTAGAGTGGCCTAAGGCCTTAAGCTCTACTTTCAGTAGGTACTCAATTAACGCTTGCCAGTCACACCTCGAAAAAATTACGTAAAAGTCATTGTGGGTGAAATTCACCCGAATCATTTTGCAATGTGATAAATTATTGATAAATAGAAAAAAATACTGCAATGTAGTTTCAACTCATTTCTACACGACCATACCGATTATTTTCAAAAAGTGTTATTTTAAATGTGCAAAAAACTGTCCCTTATTCCCAAATTTTCCGGAAGGTATTCCAGGACAAAAAACGGCTGGGGTATATTTCACCCAGTGTGACCATTGAAGGTTACATGAATCTCAGTTTTTTATTCGTTTCTGCAAATCGGCTCGGCACTTTTATTGGTTGGAATTTCTTTAACAATGTATTATCTACGTTCGTGATTGACATATGAAAGAATCGTTCCTGAACCATCGTGCTTCTACACTGCCAAAAAAAAATATTTAATTTAAATAGGCTCTCTTTAAGGGGTTACCCCCAGTTGCGATTTTGAAAAAATCTATTTTTTTATTGCATTTTTTTGAAGTGCAATTTGAAGTGCAGTTTTTTTTTTGATGCCCGGAATAGATGACTCTATGTAAGTTTACAAAAAAAATATTTTCTTCGTGTAAACTGAAATTGAAACTTTAAACGCGTTTTTCTCAAAATGGCATTTCTGAAGTCGGTGACCATGATTACTCGAACACTAATGAACCGATCTTCTTGAAATTTTGCAGGCTTATTTAATACATAAAAATGTAGTTTTTAATCGTTCGATTTTTTTTTCGAAAAAATGGCCGTTTTATAGCCAAAAAACGGCCGTTTTTTTCGTTAAAATCGAACCATTAACTTTGAGTGTCCGCCATTTTGTGAAAAATGAATATTTTTTAAAATCCTTCGATTAAAGACTAGTTTATACTTATATTTGACTAAATCCATCGGCATTTTTTTTTCAGATGATCCACTTCGCCGCAATGTTGGTCACCGCAAACTGTGTATATAAAAACATTATTTCATTGACGGCCATTTGCCACTAAACAATGTAATATTTTTCAATAAAAAAATTACTGAAAGTTCTTCAAGATGCGTTCTTTAAGATGGTATATTGATCGATTATAAAGTTTTGTAGTTTTTTTTTAATTAATGAAAAAGGCCTTTTTTGCGCTACAAGTGGGGGCAACGCCTTAAAGCAAATAGGTTTTTCCGTGTCTCACGACCTACTGCCATCTTATTTGTTTAAAAGATATTTTTTAATTTGTTTCAGCTATTCTTTTCAAATATTAAATATATTCAAATTAAATAAATAAAGATGTGATTCAACTAAATCTTTATTTGCTTACAATGTACACTGTAAAACTAAGTGTACTATATGCATAAAATATTTCATAAATCCAACATGAAAGTAAACACTTAATCGAGAGTTTTACCACAACGATTTTGTATCGTAATTTGTGAGTCCTTGGCCTTCTGAAATGATTTTTTTCAAAGAAAATATTTCATCTATATAGAATCGAACCTATAACCTACCTACTTATAGCTACAGTTTCAGTTTCAGGTACCTTTTATTCACATATTGTTTTCCACATAAGTTATTATTATTAGCATTGCCCGTAGGGTCTCCAAAACATTGATTATTACTCATGATATTTTTGTTTTCGAGTTTCAGTCGATCTTGTTTTTTGTTTGCCTTTCGGCTTATTTACTCATAGCTTCACGCACGCTTCCCCTATGCTACCGAGTGCTTGTAATATCTTGGTCGCACATATGGTATAAGAGACCAGATGAATTCCTATAATTATTTGTTGTATCACATAAACTAAATCAATTAGTTAATGTCATGGTGATAATTAGAGAGTTTTATCGAATAACATGTTATAGATTTCTCAAACATTACCTATATATATATATATGTGTGTGTGTGTGTGTGTACAGGGTGGGGCACATAAAGTGTTACAGAGCAATAGCACTCAAACTGTTGATCATATCCAAAAATGCTTGAGACAAAAGTTTCAGTGTTCGAGAAGGTCGTCATACTGGACTACCCTATTTTCGTTATCGGTGAAAGCGCTGAAGCTACGTCAAGGTCAACTCCACTTTTTTAAATGGAATGGTACATATTTTTTCAACCATCTTGTGGAGCACCTCAAGCCACATGAAAAACATTAGGCGGTCAAAGTCGTTCAAGGTCATTCAAGGTCACCCATAAAAATGAAATACAAATCTAAATATCCCGGATCACTACCAAATATTTGGTAGTGATTCGAGATATTAAAGATATCGAGATATTAAAGATATTTAGATTTGTATTTCATTTCAATAGGTGACCTTGAATGACCTTGAACGACTTTGACCGCCTGATGTTTTTTATGCGGCTTGAGGTGCTCCACAAGATGGTTGAAAAAAAATGTATCATTCCATTAAAAAAGTGGAGTTGACCTTGACGTAGCTTCAGCGCCTCCACCGATAAAAAAAAATAGGGTGGTCCAGTATAACGGCCTTCTCGAACGCTAAAACTTTTGTCTGAAACATTTTTGGATATGTTCAATAGCTTGAGTGCTATTGCTCTGTGACACTTTATGTGCCTCACCCTGTATATACACATATATAATTCATCTCTCTCCAACCTCTCTACTCCCACACCTCTTTAATATATGTGTTGCAATAGACAGACCATTAGTTCAATCAAATAGAAAAATGGTTGACTCTACGAAAATGATATTAATTTAAATTTTTGAAAAATCAAATAGATTCCTTAAGCGGATTCAACTAAATGGTTTTTTGAACAGTTGGAACCGAATCACAGATGTATTAGGATTAACTAAAATATTTCGTTATTGAACGATATTGAATATTTTGTTATTTTAATAAATTAATATATTTAAAATAAACAATTCCAATAACGAAATGCAATAGGAAAAATTTGATTTCACGAAAAAGCTAGTCAATTCGAATTAAGGCGTTACCCCCACTCGTAGCGCAAAAAAGGCCTTTTTCATGAATTTTTTTAAAGAAAACTACAAAACTTTTTTAATCGATCAATAGACCATGTTAAAGAACACATCTTGAAGAACTTTCAGTAATTTTTTTATTAAAAAATATTACATTGTTTAGTGGCAAATGGCCGTCAATGAAATAATGTTTTTATATACACGGTTTGCGGTGATCAACATTGCGGCGAAGTGGATCATCTGAAAAAAAAATGCGGATGGATTTAGTCAAATATAAGTATAAACTAGTCTTTAATCGAAGGATGTTAAAAATATTCATTTTTCACAAAATGGCGGACAGTCAAAGTTAATGGTTCGATTTTAACGAAAAAAAACGGCCGTTTTTTGGCTATAAAACGGCCATTTTTTTCGAAAAAAAAATCGAACGATTAAAGACTACATTTTTATGTATTAAATAAGCCTGCAAAATTTCAAGAAGATCGGTTCATTCGTGTTCGAGTAATCTTGGTCACCGACTTCAGAAATGCCATTTTGAGAAAAACGCGTTTAAAGTTTCAATTTCAGTTTACACGAAGAAAATATTTTTTTTTGTAAACTTACATAGAGTCATCTATTCCGGGCCCATACAGAAGTATGGGCCCGGATACTTATACTTCAAAAAAATGCAATAAAAAAAATCGATTTTTTCAAAATCGCAAGTGGGGGTAACCCCTTAAACAAAAATCAAATAGACGCGGTAAGTGAATATCAATAGAATTTTTCTGTCAGTGTACAGTGGTGTTTCTACGAAATTCTACCCCTTAATTATTACTTCATTCTACAAAATTTTACCCCTTAATGATTTTGGATCTATTTTTTTCGGGGGCAGGCGTGCGTACCGGTGTTTTCTCCTGACTACGCCAATGCTCGGCTCTTCATCTCCGTTTGTAGCCCGAGCATAAATAAATCGCGTATAGCCACACGCTCGGGTATGATGTGCCGTACGCTATCTATGGCACGTATGTGTGCACATGCCATAATCTGCGGACGATCTTAAGTGGGCGTACGTCCTAAGGTGCGTATTAGGAACTTTGGTATATATCGGTTCAACGAAAGGTTCACATGCTCTCGGTCGGAGCTCTTGTACCGATAACTTCCTTGATTTTCCGTCTCCGTCTAGCCTCTCTAACCGTCTAGTCGATTCATCGTCAATGAGCTTTTTCTCGGGTCTTCTTACCGAGGCCCCGTTGGGGAAAAAAAATCAGCCGCTGATCGCACAAATGAGGACTGGTTGCAATTATTTGCAGACCGTAGGCTACAAATCGCGAGAAATTCCATATAGCCAAGACCACGAGATAATGCTCGGTAGCTATTCGGAGGTGGGGATCTTCTTTCTTCGCGAAGTTGCGAATTAACGAAGTCGCACCGACGTCGAGCTCGAACAATACCGGCAGCTCTGGTGTTTTTTTTTTTTTTTAGTCATCTTTCAGCCTCTCTCTTATTCCTTGCTCTACGGCTCGGGTTCTACGGAATTTTAGTGTAGGTGTAAAAAAAAAGAAAGAAACGCGCGTACATTGTGTTTAATTCGCGAGACTCGTATACGTGGCTTGCGTCGAGTAATCAAGGTCAGCGTAATTGATGGCAAGACAATCAGCCGATCTACTTGTTCCTCTCTCACAAGGCTCGTTGTCGGTACGACAAGTATAGCACGCACACATACTTGCCTTCTCGCGATTTGTGTTGTTTTTTTTCTTTCAATGGCTACCCCGTCCCACATCAACGTTTTCACATGTTCCTTCCTTCTTTCTGTCGGAAGTTACGCGCTGAATCGGAATTACGGTGTGGAAAAGAGAGGAAAAAATCAACCGCGAATCGCGACGGGGAATGATCAATTTTGGTGGAGGCGAGCTCGCAATTGGCACGAAACGCATAATCGACCGAGACGAGGATCACGATTGCGAATAACCGTTTTGATGTTTCAATCGCGATGATGGAAGAAGAAGGTTTTATTTCTCCGTACTGACAAACGGGGCCCGGTTGAAATTCCGAACTTTGAATGATCAGGACGATCGAAACTCCGAAAGAATACTACCCCGAAAGATCAAATGTCCGAAAGAATTTCACACGAAAGACCAAACTCCGAAAATCTGAACACCGTCAAACTAATTCGGCTATGGAAGTTTTAAAAGTTTCAAAATTTTCGATAAATCGACGAATTATTTCAAGATTGTTTTTTTTTTTTTTTTGTTAAGGCGTTACCCCCACTTGTAGCGCAAAAAAAGGCCTTTTTCATGAATTTTTTTAAAGAAATCTACAAAACTTTTTTAATCGATCAATATACCATTTTAAAGAATACATCTTGAAGAACTTTCAGTAATTTTTTTATTGAAAAATATTACATTGTTTAGTGGCAAATGGCCGTCAATGAAATAATGTTTTTATATACACGGTTTGCGGCGACCAACATTGCGGCGAAGTGGATCATCTAAAAAAAATGCGGATGGATTTAGTCAAATATAAGTATGAACTAGTCTTTAATCGAAGGATTTTAAAAAATATTCATTTTTCATAAAACGGCGGACAGTCAAAGATAATGGTTCGATTTTAACGAAAAAAACGGCCGTTTTTTGGCTATAAAACGGCCATTTTTTTCGAAAAAAAAAATCGAACGATTAAAGACTTCATTTTTATGTATTAAATAAGCCTGCAAAATTTCAATAAGATCGGTTCATTAGTGTTCGAGTAATCTCGGCCACCGACTTCAGAAATGCCGTTTGAGAAAAACGCGTTTAAAGTTTCAATTTCAGTTTACACGAAGAAAATATTTTTTTTTTGTAAACTTACATAGAGTCATCTATTCCGAGCCCATACAGAAGTATGGGCCCGGATACTTATACTTCAAAAAATACAATAAAAAAATCGATTTTTTCAAAATCGCAAGTGGGGGTAACCCTTAAGAAGTGATTTTACGTCAATTTTGAAATTCGTCTAGACAATGTTATACGTTGTACATAATTTACAGTCAATTGTGTATACTTTCGCTGGCGTGATCTCGTCGAACCTTGCAATTTCGTAACATTAAGGGGCTGTACCAGTGTGACACTTTCAAAAAATCGATTTATTTTTGCGTTTTTCGATATATATATATATATATATATATATATATATATATATATCTCAATGCTTGGTAATGCCAGTTATCAAAGATTCGTACTCGATGTTCGCCACAAAAAAATGTCAGGTCATTTTGAGACGCCCTTCATATCCCTTCCGAACTGTAAAATTTCGCACCGTTGCGGCTATCGGAAAAACGAATTGGTGGCTTTTCCGAGACTCGATGGTTGTCGCTGTTGAAACGGAATGCAACCAAGTCAGCTGGGCCGAAAATATGATTCACGGCATATCTTAACAGGCTGTTGACAGCTGACTACCCAGGTAGGAATTGACGATGAAAAAAGGGCTCGCCAAGCTCTGAAACAAGGCTCACATTTTTTAATTCAGGCTGAGCACCAGCCTGAGTTCAGGGCTAGCTGAACCTCTGAATGATAACGCGGTTTCAGGCTCTTGCACACAGGCTTGATCAAAGGCTGGTAGAAAAGCCTGTACTAAGCCTGAAACGACGAAACAACAAGGCTCAAAACGAGCCTTAATGAAGCCTTCACGAGCATTTATGACCAGGCTTTTCCCAAACTCTTCCCGAGGCTATATGAGGCCTGTTTTTAGTTTTCTATATTCTACATTGGGGTAAATTTAATAAATTTGTAAAGAATTCATTTGATTTATTATATATATTTATTATTTGTTATATTATTTGTTACAAAATATATATAAAAAATATTTTAAAAAACAATACTTTATTTTATTGCGTACTTTTATTTTCGTATACACTTTTTTGTGTACCTCATAAATATCGATAAGAGCATATGTTTAAATGTTCTGAGCTGCCTCCTTCGCTTTCGTTTTTCGTGCCTTCGCACCCGACAAATTTATTGCTAAATTTTTTTGTTCATAAAAGTACGGAAAAAATATTATTTTAAACTTATTTTATTTTATCACAACCTGAAACAAGCCTGCATCCAGCCTTGATTTTTCAGTCTCAAAATTCACCGGCTGAATAAAGCTTGAAATAACCCTGAGTTTAGGCTAAGCAGCCAGTCTTGGTTCCAGGCTGCTCCAAACGATGCAATGAAACCTGGGCCAGGTCTGTCTCACTCAGGCTCAGTGAAACAAGGCTCGCACAAGCTTGTTTCCATCGTCAGCCTTTTGATTTCCTACTTGGGTAACCGTTCTCTTTCTGTTGCAACGCTTGGGCGCAGTGTACAGTGATTATCGACATTTGACGTGCCTGACCAATGCACGACTCATTCTACTCGCAGCGGTACTGTCCTCTTATCCCTGTCATCCTAAACAGGATGACAATTATAGGGACATGTGCTTTCTAAGGCTCTCGGGCGGAGATTTCGCCACCCAAAAAAATATAATTCACAACGTTTTTTTGAGGTCTCTTCGCAAAAAAATATTACTTTTTTCATCAGTAGCATTTTCCAGAAAAAAATGCAGCCGTCTGGGGAAAAAATCGAAATTTTATTCTGAGTACAGCAGAATCAAAATAATCAAACTACGAACAACACTCCTGAAAAAAAAATATCCTACATCTCGTCATCAGGTAAAAAAACACCCAAATTGCATTTCAAAGTGGAGAAATAGAATCTAATTCCATTTAAGTAAGTTGTTTCTAGGATTGTTTCGTATTTAGAATTTAATTATCTTCATTTAGCTGGACGCGAAATAGAATTTTATTTTTTTTCCGAAATGCTCAATGTTCTTTGGCAAATACTACTTATCACAAAAGTACGCTATATTTTATTTCATAGAGGCCTTGAAGCACCATAAAATATGATAACTTCGGCGGTAACAAAATTTTGCATACGATCTTTTTTCATAAAGTTTCCGTAACATTTAAGGTTAAAAAGAAGACTTTTCTAGATAAAACAAATAACTTTTAAAAAACTTTTGTAAAAAAGCGGGTGAAAAAAGTTACCATTTGTAGAAACGAAATTCGAAAAATCAAAAGCAGATTATTTTTATCTCGAAAAATGCGGCACTTTTACTAAACGGAAATTCTAGCATATAGTAGGACATGATTTGACCTATCGACGGTTGCAGGATTATCCATTCATAACAGGACATAACAGGACAGCCATCATATATATATATATATATATATATATATATATATATATATAAAATGTAATCATTATATATATTGTTATATAAGACTCTTATATTATTTACGTGTTTACACCTATAGACAGGTCTGGGTAAGAAGAAATATGTGTAGAGAAAGAAAGAACAGGGAGTTTGCTCATTGAAACTGATCGTCATTACGGAGCCATGCAATCGACTTCGCGAAGCATCGCAAATGCCATATGATCAATTGCCGGGCGTCGAAACTCCCCCGGAAATCTGAAGAAAAAAGGAACACCGTTGCACAACTATAGGCCTGCTTGGCGAATAATTAAAGAACCGTTCGCGTATAGGTATGCAGGCGCGCGCGCCACAAACGGGAATAACACGCTATTGAAACGCTATCATCGAACGTGAGCGCAAAGAAAATTTTCATCAGAGTCAAGGAATGCCATTTACATTTAAAACGTATCGGCGTCCGCGTGCCGGCATACCCTTGTTTGTTTCAAAAACTGTTAACTGTTTTACTCTTCGATACTGGAGAACAAATCGACATAGAAGGTTCACGAAAAACACGCGGCGATGTTTTCTCTTGAATAGTGATTTATTATTGTTTGCTTCTTTTTTCGCTGTCATTGAAATTTAGTTTTGGATTTTTTTATTTGAGTCTCGAACTGTTCGGGGTATGAATTGACGTGATAAAAGGGTAGAATTTTTTTTCTTCTCAGTTCCAACCGGATGCGCATGGAGACTTTATGGGGAAAAATACATTTTTCAGGCACAGGACACAATCTTCGGATCGAACACCTGTGCGGAGCCTTGTGGGGGGCCGACGATCCAGGGGGCCTTTCGATGCCTCCACTCCTCCTCTTTAAACCATATACCACGCGCGCACACTGGCGAAATCCCATGTTATTCCCCGTGTAAAGTGGAAGCCTCATATACAGATCTAGGGCCCTGTTAACCACCAATTAACGATTTCCTATGTCTGTATACATGTGTGTATATATACCGGGTGTCCCATTTTAGTCTTACACCTGATTCATCTCGAAAAATACTTCTTCGATCGAGTTTGAGTATAATAAAACGTTCAAGGTCGAAAGAGGCACGTTAAAAAAATATTTTTGGTCCAAAATTCAAAATGGTAACGTTGAGATGGCCGAAATGTTTTTTTTTAAGTGATCGTGAATTTTTTCACCAAAACATTTGTCAGGCCAAAACTAGCAACATTCGTGGGAAAAGTTTTGGTACTTCTTTAGATAAGTGACTTTTCCGAAAAATGAGCCTAACATTTTTTTTTGCTATTTTCTCATTTACTGGGTCATGAATGATGATATTTATCCAGGGGAAGAAGAAAGTCACCCCCCCCCCCCCGCCCCCCATAAAAGCACATGATAAAATTGGGCATTTTTGAACATTTCGACGCTTACATTGAGTTTGTTTGGGTTAAAGTATGGGTAAAAGTTATGGGGTTTCGAAGTACGCGGAAACACATGATAAAATAGGGCATTTTTGAACATTTCGACGCTTATATTGGGTTTGTTTGAGTTTGTTTGGAAACAACAATTTTTCGGAAAAGTCACTTATCTAAAGAATTACCAAGATTTTTTTAACGTTCCCCCTTGAACCCTAAAAGTTTTATTATACTCAATACTTGATTGAAGCGGTATTTTTCGAGATAAATCAGGTGTAAGATAAAAATGGGACGGTATATATATATATATATGTGTGTGTATATATATATATATATATATATATACACACACACACACACACACACATATATATATATATACTTTTTTTCCGTTTCCGAGCAAAACGCTTTTTTTTAATGTCGTGCGACACAAGTTGTCCGACGCTAACAACGAGTAAACAATAGCACAGTAGTTTCGGCGTCCAAGTGAGAGCGGGCGCGGCTTTGAATTCACGTTCGAGCAAATGAATCTTTCTTCTAATTTTTTTTTCGCCGCGTAACAAGCCTGAACAATGTATTTGCAAACGGATTATACTGTTCAATAATTTGCATTTATTAAAGGAACTTATCTGTTTATTTTTTTTAAATTCATTCTGGTGGTTGGTTTTTTTCTATTCTTGTTTGGCATTTTTGTACTCGCTAGCTGTGAATTATTGAAAAAAAAAAGAAACGAAAAAATCGTTTGGGTGTGTATTCCGAAACCTCAGTTTTAATAAACTCAAATTATTTACTCAGCGTAGAACTTCACTCGTGAATATCTTGGCCAATTTTTGTCGCGAGATATTTGACAAAAAAGAGCGTTTTGTCCGTTCGTGAGCGAACGGAAAGCTAGTTAAGATACACCCTGTATAGACGTGAACAGTGTTAGCAGTAAGTATACGCACCGGTCTACGTACTGCAAGAACTCAGTTATTCATTTTTTTATTTCCCGTTTTATCGCTTCGTCGCGGATTCCTCATCTTCTTCCTTACCTACTGGCTTATTGCCGCAAGCGGCGCACTCTCCCCATAAGGAGACGAGTATAGAAATTGAGTTCGAAGTTCGGTCGGGTCTACATTAATTTTCCACTAATTAATTGAGGGCCTGGTTTGGAAACTTCACACGAAAACTCAAATATGACGTTGAAGTTTGCATCGTTGAAATGCAACGATTTTTTTGTTCATTTTTCACTTCTTTATTTTCATCATTATTCAAAGGCTTTTTTGGAAATTGAGGTTGTGAATCCCCAATGAGAATACGCTAAAACGTTTGAGGGATTGTCACAGTTTAAAAAAGCAACAATAAATTTGAACAATTAAAAAGAACTAACTTTCGTTGCATTGCAAGGATGCAAACTTCAATATCATCCCTCACACCTTACCCATGGCCTTTTTATTTCTATTATCTCAAAGCATACATAATTGAGAATATGCGAAAAAAATGTTCAAAATTTTGAAAATCGATCAGTTACAGACGATTCAGTGAGAGCAGGGAGCGCAACGATTTTTCTTATACTGAAACTTCTAATCGCGTTTTTCTCAAAATGACTTTTTTCGACCTGGCCGAAATCATAACTCCGGCTATAATTGTCCGATTTCAAATTTAAAATAACCAACATTTCCGTAATTGCAGTCTATACAAAGCGTTATTTTTTTTAATTTAGTATTTTTTAAGCCCCCGAATATAAGTATAAATTTCGCAAAAATTACACTTTTTTAAGAACCGCCATTTTGTGAATTTTGTTTATATTGATTTTTTCGACCAATCATTGTCAAGTTATCGATTCGCCGTTTTTTATACAGAGGCTTTATAAATGAGCCCAAATACGTTGTTAATTTTCCATTTTTTTAAACAGAAATTTACACCAAATAAGTTCAATGTATGCTTAACAACATACCTTTTTTTCAAATCCCAAATAAATAAGGTTCTAGACAAAAAAAAATTGTAAAAACGATCATTTTCGACCTCTCACAGTCTCCCTTCAAGGCTCCACAATGAGTCAGCTCTATTATCGAACGATTCAACTACACTTGTTGAAGTATGATAAATCGTCGGCTTTCAAGAAACCAAGCAGTGCTGAATTATAATAAAGGGTGTCTCAAAATGACCTGACATTTGAAATTGCGTGCCTTTTTTTTGTGGCGAACACAATTTCTATGTTCTATTTGTTGCATTGTTGGCTGCATTAATAATTATCTGAGTATTTTTTAGGCAAATTTTTCACTTTCCAAAAATTTGCCTGAAAAATTGTCAGATAATTGTTAATAACAAATGAACTATGCAATATAAAAAAGTCCTACGTACTTCCATAGGCAATGTATTTTTCAAGATATATTCAACATTTCAAGTGAATCAGTTGAAAATTGTCTGAGTTATGTTTCCGGCCAACTTAAGGCGAGAAATCCCTTTGGGGGCGTGAAAAATAGGTATTTTTCGGGAATTTTTTGAGAGGGCTAAAATAATCTGATCATTTTCAAATTTGGACATGAGTTTATTATAACTGTCAAGGTAAATTTTTTTTTGTGATGAACAACAGAATGGCGGCGTTATTAAGGGTCTTCGGACGCCTGTTTTCCGCGACATTGAAAAGTGCTGCAGTTGTCACCCTTTTTCTGTTGATCTGAAAAAGATTTAATAAGTGTCATTCGTTTACTGACATATTAAGGGGAAGGATATACCTAAAAAATGATGAAAAAGTGCAAAATTGAAAATTTGGGAGTCTTTTTACTCCAAAGTTCGCATTTTCGACCATTTTTTCGACATATTTGACCGCAAAAAAATTATTTATTTACACGCTACCCTTCAAACTTTAGGTATATCCTTCCGATAATATTACTGAGAGGAACCTCCCAAAATTTCATCCAAATCTGTCCATAATTTTTTGAGCTACAACACGAGCAGTTTTTGAAAAAGTAGTTTCGAGATAATCGCGTTTAAAATTTCAATATGTGACTCACCACGTGACCGCATGCTGTCCCCGCGCTCTAGACTATATGCGACAACTCCGCAAATATTCAATATTTCGGGTTTTCCTTTGGTCAGTATATTCTGTGGGTATCATACTTTCGAAATATGTAAAAAATCGATTTTTTGAAAATTCTAAAGGGATTTCTCGCCTTGAAAAATGCAGTTTTGAGACAAACACAGCACAGCCGCCGTTTTGAAATTAAGGCGTTACCCCCACTTGTAGCGCAAAAAAAGGCCTTTTTCATGAATTTTTTTAAAGAAAACTACAAAACTTTTTTAATCGATCAATATACCATCTTCAAAAACACATCTTGAAGAACTTTCAGTAATTTTCTTATCGAAAAATATTACATTGTTTAGTGGCAAATGGCCGTCAATGAAATAATGTTTTTATATACACGGTTTGCGGTGACCAACATTGCGGCGAAGTGGATCATATGAAAAAAAAAATGCGGATGGATTTAGTCAAATATAAGTATAAACTAGTCTTTAATCGAAGGATTTAAAAAAATATTCATTTTTCACAAAATGGCGGACAGTCAAAGTTAATGGTTCGATTTTAACGAAAAAAAAACGGCCGTTTTTTGGCTATAAAACGGCCATTCTTTCGAAAAAAAAAATCGAACCATTAAAGACTACATTTTTATGTATTAAATAAGCCTGCAAAATTTCAAGAAGATCGGTTCATTAGTGTTCGAGTAATCTTGGTCACCGACTTCAGAAATGCCATTTTGAGAAAAACGCGTTTAAAGTTTCAATGTCACAACGGATTCTTCTCTTTCAACGCTCATATCTCAGTCAATTTTGTTCGTATCGACTTGAAATTTTCAGGACATATTCTCAGATACTTATACTTCAAAAAAATGCAATAAAAAAAATCGATTTTTTCAAAATTGCAAGTGGGGGTGACCTCTTAATCGCTTCAAAAAAATTATTGTATACAGTCACTGATATGTATGATAAACACCCTTATTTCTAATCTCGATTTATTCTGTAGTTCTTCTGAAAAAAAATTTCCAAAAAGCCTATTTTTCGACCTCTAGAGTGGCCCGAGGCCTTAAGTGTTACCCAATGCATAAGTGTGTAGAATCAACATGGCAACCTGCCTTGTTGATTCTAGCCTTATGCGGTGTTACTTCTACATACTTCGAACACGCGTCAAACACATTTACTTTTTGCAGTGCAATCAAGCCCTCGTCCAGCTTGGCTGTCAGATTTGGGGTAATTCGTCTTTTGGAAAGTGCCCCATGAGTCTTCCGTCCAACCGGGGGAAGTGAACTTGACACGGGAACGTTCGAGGACGAAGGCTCGCCCTTGGATCGAAGAAAATCCGCGTTTCCTCGGTCGCGACGATAAGTGACTCAGGCACTCGGAAGGAACGGCAGGCGGCGAGGCCTGTCGTCTCGAACCGTTAAGTTCAATGTACAACGGGCGCCGCTCGGAGCTGCGACGATACCCGTCCTCGCTCCCGCCAGTTAAAGCGTACGTACACCCGATGCTTAGGTAAATCGTGAAAGACGCAAGGGGCCTTTTTTTTCGAGTGAGAAACGAGGAAAATCAAGTATCGTGGAAGTGGTGTGTATCAAGGAGTGTACCAGTGGGAAATAAGAAATAAGCAAATGACGGCAAAGAGCCCGGTTCTCTCGTCGCCGTTGCTGGCGAGAGCTCTTCGCTGAGAGCAGCTCTCGAAGAGAGCGAAATGTAAGTCGGAAGGTCGTGCCTTGGGGGCCTTGTGTTACTGTTCTCTTGTAAATAGCAACGTCGTGAATCAGCCGTTACGCGCGCCTCCGAACCGTAAGGAGAGAAGGACGAAGAGCTTTTGCAACGGCAAAATGGAGATGAGCGATAGAGAGAGATAGGAGAGTTCCATGATGCCTGCAGAGTCGAGTGAACCGCTGTGTCTCCCTCGTTTCGTCTCCTGTACCCAGTAGTCTTCTCATCATCTTCACCACTCGGGGAATACGACTCTGTTCGCATCATGCGAGAATTTACAACACTTGGCGTGCACACGTACACACATAGGATCATATACCGTAAGCCCTGCATATGGTATATGGTTCGCTGTAATTCGGTCCTCCCGTTGAACGTTTGTCGTGCTTTTCCCGGGTCAAAGTTCGACTGGGGTTCGCAATGTTGCAGACTCGAAACGGTACACGGGTCACTTTCTATCTCGCGGGCGTTCTTGCCCGGGCAGAAATTTTGTTGGGGACGCCGCACACACGTCTCCATTGGTATACAATTGGATTCTGAAACGTTCCCCGGTGAACGCCGTTTGAGAATTCTCACCACGTGCTTACGAGAAATAAATGACGATGGTGATGTTATGTCAGAGTGCAGTGAATTGAATAACGCACGATAATTACAGTGGATTTTCAGTCATGGAATTGAAACCTTTGAGGGAGGAAATACCTTTAGGCGAGAATTTTTTTGACTGATTTTCATTTTTTTTTAAGTTATAATTTCTTCACTATTTTTGTGACTTAGGGTATGTTCTATTACTACTTTTGGCTGTTACATGATATTTTTTAAATTTATCCATCGTTGAAACATCCACCGCAACTCGTTTAGAAGACCGCGCCATACCTCCGCCATTTGTAAAGATTGATATGTAAAAGATACCACGTAACAGCCAAAAGTATAAAACATACCTTAAGGTAGTTCTGTAGGTAGACGTATGAGCAAAATGTTTCGGTCGAAGCGTATAATAACATCCAATGCCTATACGATGCTGTTGGTTGTAAATGTTTGACAGAGCTTGTACCCTCCATATGTCCCACACATTCGCACCTCATGCATAGATAGGTCTGATACTGGTTTAAAGAGCGGCGCTGTAATCGTGGCAACAGCGCGATTTTCCTGCAGTCATTACGTTCACCTTCCTACGATCCGTCTTTCGCGAAATATTTTATATAAATAAAAAACGCATGAAAATTTCAACCCAAATGCTATACAAAGGAAAGTTAAGGGGATACCCCCACTTGCGATTTTGAAAAAATCGATTTTTTTTTATTGCATTTTTTTGAAGTATAAGTATCCGGGCCCATACTTCTGTATGGGCCCGCAATAGATGACTCTATGTAAGTTTACAAAAAAAATATTTTCTTCGTGTAAACTGAAATTGAAACTTTAAACGCGTTTTTCTCAAAATGGCATTTCTGAAGTCGCTGACCAAGATTGCTCGAACACTAATGAACCGATCTTCTTGAAAATTTGCAGGCTTATTTAATACATAAAAATGTAGTCTTTAATCGTTCGATTTTTTTTCGAAAAAAATTGCCGTTTTATAACCAAAAAACGGCCGTTTTTTTCGTTAAAATCGAACCATTAACTTTGACTGTCCGCCATTTTGTGAAAAATGAATATTTTTTAAAATCCTTCGATTAAAGACTAGTTTATACTTATATTTGACTAAATCCATCCGCATTTTTTTTTTCAGATGATCCACTTCGCCGCAATGTTGGTCACGGCAAACCGTGTATATAAAAACATTATTTCATTGACGGCCATTTGCAACTAAACAATGTAATATTTTTCAATAAAAAAATTACTGAAAGTTCTTCAAGATGTGTTCTTTAAGATGGTATATTGATCGATTAAAAAAGTTTTGTAGTTTTCTTTAAAAAAATGCATGAAAAAGGCCTTTTTTGCGCTACAAGTGGGGGTAACGTCTTAACAAGAAAAAAGGCGCTTGCTAAAAGACTGAAAGCTGTGGCAGCCATGTGTCAAGCAAATGCGGCTAAACGCGACGAGGATAACCATAACCTCAACGATCAGCAACAAAAATTCGCTGTCGAAGGACGTCGGATCGTGGACTTACAACATCTTGCCGACAGTTTAAATTGCATTTGCTGTAACAACGACAAATACATGCATAAATACATGCGTAAGTTGAAGAAATTAAATTTGTTGGCAGAATCAATTTATTTCACATCCGTCTCAGAATTACTAGAACTCGGGAAAAAAACACGCTTCGAGTTCCCAGACCACGCGCCGATCAGCTGGCTGCAGCGTACACTGTTGCCATTCCGTTACAGATGGTTGGGCCCGAGTTCGGTGTGGAATAAAATGACCACTTTTCATAAGTCGATATCTCCGAAACTAAACGGTCAAAGTTTGTAATTTTCTTTTAAATCAATCCCACAATAGTACTGCGTACACGTGCGTTTTTATTTTGAAATCCTAAGATCCGTTTAGAACCTATATCGAGAAATGCGAGCAAACTCCTATTGGTTTACGTGTTAGGTATAGGGATCGCGTACAAAAATACCCATATTCAATTGGAATTATGTCATGAACTAAGCGGTGAATCGAATTGAATTGTTGGGCATCAGTCCATGAAGGTCATATCTACACCATACGTAGATTTCGGCCAATTCCTAAGATTTTACCAAAACTACAGAACTACCTTAAGCCTCAAAAATGGTCAAGACATCTTTCCTTCGAAAAATATAATAAAAAAGGAGAATTTGTTTCCTTTGAATCTTCCCCATTACGATATACTTTTATAAGCGATTTATACTTTTTTTAAGATAAGATTTATACTTCTTCAAGATTCACTCATTTTTTGTGTCCATAGGTATATTTTGTTTGGAAAATTCAACGTACAGAATACGATGGGATCCATCAAGAATTGTAGCGGATTATCTTCGATGATGTGGGAATCCTTAGGGATTCGAATTGGATTCGTTCGTTGGATTCCAATGGGGAATCCCGATTAGAATCCAATGTACAAGCGTGGAGTCTTGGTATAGGGATCCAATGAGATGACCCATTGGATCCCCACTAGGAAGTAGGCTCAAGTATGGACATCCAATTTGATCCCTACGACAATTTCCGCACGGCTGGGTCCGTGATGAAATTCACTTTCCTGTACCCACACTTTTCGCCACGATACGTCGCGTGATCATTCCTTCTTGAGACACTTCAAGCCGAAGTTGAAGCTGTACCACATGACCTATGAGACCGAAAGCGACAGCTGAAATTTTCGAACGGGGATTCCTTAGAGATGAATTATAATCAGGGCGGAAGGAAGTCGTCAAGCTCTGCGCCGGAACATTCTACAAAGCCTAAAGCTTCGTTTTTTCCCTAAAAAACCTAACCAACTTTGAGCAAAATCGGTTCGGACATTTCTGAGGTTATGTTGACCTTGTAAACGCCCTTGATTCGAGGCCTTTCGACAACCTCTGAAAAATGCAAACCAAGGGTCAATTCAACTGTTGGATAGACAGCTGTACAGCGGTTTGATTGACACTTGTATGGAGAGAAATTGTTTGATTGAATCAACTAGGTCTGGTACCAAATGGACCAGGCCTAGTTGATTCAATCAACTTCAAATCCGTGTTTTTCGCTGTAGCCACCACATTTGCATTTATTTCCACCAGAATATTCATTAGATTAGAAAACAATTACACTTGAAGAAAATTGGTTATTTTGAATTTCGTCGATTGTTACCCTTGAAGACATCATTTGTCCAAACCACATATTCAAACGAATAAATTCAGATAAATGTTTAGTGGGCGTGGAAGAGGCGCATTGTGCATCACATTCCCAGTGGAAACATCACTTAAGGGGTTACCCCCACTTGCGATTTTGAAAAAATCGATTTTTTTATATTGTATTTTTTTTAAGTATAAGTATCTATTCCGGGCCCATACTTCTGTATGGGCCCGGAATAGATGACTCTATGTAAGTTTACAAAAAAATATTTTCTTCGTGTAAACTGAAATTGAAACTTTAAACGCGTTTTTCACAAAATGGCATTTCTGAAGTCGGTGACCAAGATTACTCGAACACTAATGAACCGACCTTCTTGAAATTTTGCAGGCTTATTTAATACATAAAAATGTAGTCTTTAATCGTTCGATTTTTTTTCGAAAAAAAATGGCCGTTTTATAGCCAAAAAACGGCCGTTTTTTTCGTTAAAATCGAACCATTAACTTTGACTGTCCGCCATTTTGTGAAAAATGAATATTTTTTTAAATTCTTCGATTAAAGACTAGTTTATACTTATATTTGACTAAATCCATCCGCATTTTTTTTTCAGATGATCCACTTCGCCGCAATGTTGGTCATCGCAAACCGTGTATATAAAAACATTATTTCATTGACGGCCATTTGCCACTAAACAATGTAATATTTTTCAATAAAAAAATTACTGAAAGTTCTTCAAGATATGTTCTTTAAGATGATATATTGATCGGTTAAAAAAGTTTTGTAGTTTTCTTTAAAAAAATTCATGAAAAAGGCCTTTTTTTGCGCTACAAGTGGGGGTAACGCCTTAACCGTAATGTGAATAAGCCCAACCGAAAAATTCCTACTTTTTCGTAAAAATGAACCTACCGTGATGAATGTTGCGTCGTACATTTTACGTACGAACCAAACGCGAAAGTACATTTCTCGACGTAATAAACGAGTTTATCCGACATGAATAAAATACTATCAGAGTCAAACATACGTTTCTCCATCAGATGCAGTATCCTATACAGAAATTAATCACTTCTTTGTTGTGAATTCATAATTTCACTGGAGTAAGTAAATGCCTCTGCTTGGGCAAAATTAATTAGGGAAAATGGTTGGAAATTTATTTACCGTTTTACGAGTTACACGCTCATTCCCTAGCGGCTGCAAGCGGCTTCCGGTATTGTGCAAAGTTTCGGAAACGGGAGCGGCATGTTCCCGGCAACGAATAGTGCAATGAGGATGAACGTTGCAAACGTCAGTAACAATATACCAGCGTCGTAAGACGTTCGCTCGACTATAAATGTAATCTGACAATATTCCACGATGCATGCGCGTGAACTTCCGGTTTGCGGAACTGTGCATCCCGTAATGCACCGCCCAAGTCCCTTTGCGCTTCGTTTTTTATTTCAATGCACTACACTCTCACGGATTACACCTACCGCGGAGAAGGCAATGGCGGAATCAAAATTGCTCGTTCACGCATAGCTGAGAGGGAGAGAGAGAGAGAGAGAGAGAGAGAGAGAGAGAGAGAGAGAGAGAGAGAGGGCGATCGTGCGTATTTTCCAGCCGGAAATTAGCAAACATTACTGCCGCCATTAGGCAAATCCTACACGCAGATAAACCTCGTCTTATCGTAGACCATACACTATGTATCCTGTCTTACTATACAGGGTGGACCATTTAACGTCACCACCCCAAATATCTCGGTTGCCTTTAAAGGGACGAAAAAAATGTCAGGAGATAATTTGATTGATTTCGAAGGGCTGATACAACAGTGAAAAATTCATTTTTGTCAAGGTCATAGTTTTTACGTTCTCAAGGTCATTGGTTTTTTTCAAATGGGAACATGTTTTTTTTTTTATTGAGACGTTGTAGCTGATATTCAGACGAATCCAACGACCTATGACATCATGACCTTGAAATGATTTCTCACCAAAATATTTTGGTTTCTACACGTGTACACGCGTAAAATGGGGAATCTTGATGGTATTGACAATAAGAATATCCGAACAATGTAATTAAATTTTCTGCACAAAAAATTCAATTACATTATTCAGATGCTCTTATTGTCGATTTCCCGTTCTTACACGTGTATTTTGGTGAAATATAATTTCAACGTCATGATATCATAGGTCGTTGGATTCGTCTGAATTTCAGCTACAACGTCTTAACAAAAAAAACATGTTCCCATTTGAAAAACCATTGATGACCTTGAGAACGCAAAAACAATGACCTTGACGAAAATTAATTTTTCGCCAGTCTATCAGCCCTTCGAGATCAATCAAATTACCTTCTAACATTTTTTTCGTCACTCTGAAGGCAACGGGGCAGATATTTGGGGTGGTCACGTTAAAAGGACCACCCTGTATAACAGGAGAATACTAGGAGAATCCGGGTAACTTCATTTCCAATCGCCAATCCGTAGAGACTCGCCTAACAGACGGAAGGGCGTAACTGAACGCGTTTAAGGGGGGACCTATAGGTGGGGTGAAAATGTGCTGCTGTTCATGATTTTTTTTAAAAGCAAACATTTCTTCACTATTTTTGACACATAGGGTTCGTTTTCTTACGACAATTGGCCGACACATGGTATTTTTTTAATGTGATAATTTTTTTTAAATGACGGAGCGTGGCACGGTCTTCTACACTGCATTTTCAAAAGTGGCGTGACGTATAGCTAAAAAATTAATCAAGCGATTCTGATGAAATTTGGTATTGATCTTTTTCTAAATTCTAAATATTTTTGAAAACAAAAAAAAAGTATTTTTCATTGCAAAATGCAGCAATTTTTTTCGGTAAATTGAATCTTTTTGTTCAAAAGCGTACCATTTCATCGATTTTCAACATTTCTCACATTTTCTTGGTTCATATTCTGCGTATAAGTATTAAGGGGTTACCCCCACTTGCGATTTTGAAAAAATCGATTTTTTTTAATGCATTTTTTTTAAGTATAAGTATCTATTCCGGGCCCATACTTCTGTATGGTCCCGGAATAGATGACTATGTAAGTTAACAAAAAAAAAATATTTTCTTCGTGTAAACTGAAATTGAAACTTTAAACGCGTTTTTCTCAAAATGGCATTTCTGAAGTCGGTAACCAAGATTACTCGAACACTAATGAACCGATCTTCTTGACATTTTGCAGGCTTATTTAAAACAAAAATGTAGTCTTTAATCGTTCGATTTTTTTTTCGAAAAAAATGGCCGTTTTATAGCCAAAAAACGGCCGTTTTTTTTCGTTAAAATCGAACCATTAACTTTGACTGTCCGCCATTTTGTGAAAAATGAATATTTTTTAAAATCCTTCGATCAAAGACTAGTTTATACTTATATTTGACTAAATCCATCCGCATTTTTTTTTTTGATGATCCACTTCGCCGCAATGTTGGTCACCGCAAACCGTGTATATAAAAACAGTATTTCATTGACGGCCATTTGCCACTAAACCATGTAATATTTTTCAATAAAAAAATTACTGAAAGTTCTTCAAGATATGTTCTTTAAGATGGTATATTGATCGATTAAAAAAGTTTTGTAGTTTTCTTTAAAAAAATTCATGAAAAAGGCCTTTTTTGCGCTACAAGTGGGGGTAACGCCTTAAAGAAAGAAAAATCTTTGTTATTTTTTTTTCAGATTAATCCCGCCGACGCTACGTGTCACGCCGTCTTACGACATCCGCCGCAATCCGTTTAAACATTAAAACAAAAAGAATACCACATAACAGGCAAAAGTAGTAATCTAAAATACCCAAAGTCTCGAAAATAACGATGAAATATTTCCTTTTGAAAAAAAATCATGAAAATCAGCAATTTTTTCGGGCCTAAAAACTCCCCCCTTAATTCCACGATCTTTTTGCCTTGCTCCGTGTGGCAAACGCGTGCACGTGTATGGGTGCGAGCATGTGCAAAGGAGAAGAAACCGCGAAGACAAAAATGACAGATAGGAATTGCCGTGGCTGTGTTCCGTGACGCACTCGGCCAAAGTGCCTCGTAAAACGCGAAACTCTTTGATACACCCGCCACTCTGGTGCAGCCATGATAAACGCTTCTCGGTTGCCATTCAAACGGATACGGCACGTACACGTGTAGCCGCACTCCGATGAACGCGATATCGTATCAGCTGAATCATTTTTATGTTGGGTCACCGGTCCGGAAGATTGGAAAACTGGTCCTGATGCAACGATTCATTTATTGATTTTCCTCAATTTTATTAGACTCCAATTTAAGATTCGCAATTGGAGAGGACACGAATTTTCGCGTTTGGTAAAGTGAAATTATACGAGGGTCCACCGTGTCTAGAAGACGCAAGAAGCGAGAGTAATTATCGCGAGTCAAGCCCCACGACCAATCGACAATTTTTTTTTCACGTGTCAAAGTAACCTCGAGTATGGGGTTTCTTTAACAAGGCATTGAAATGCAACTTATTTCAAAGATTAAGGGTTGCTTTGACAAAATTTTGATAAAATATTTAATATTTTATGCATCATTCATGGAATTAAGGGGTCTTCTCACTTAGACGCTAAAAAAAGGTTATTTTCATGAATTTTTTTGACAGGTTCATATTATAAATATTGATATATAAATTGTTACACTTAATAAATACACTTTCGAAATACATTTTTTTGAAATGCAATGTATTTATGTAGCCCAAACAAACTTTGAATGCGTTTTTCTCAAAACAACGTTTTGCGACGGCTTGTTGATAAAATCTTCGAAACTACGGAACTGATCCCTCTGAAATTTTAACCACATATTCTTTACAACTATAGTTTTAGGGCATATCGAGGATTTTTTAAATTTTGATGTTTACTATTTTTTTTGCCAAAAACGGTGAAAAAAACACGTTTTGATTCGTTTTTCCGAAAAATGTCCGCCATTTTGTTATTTTTGCATATATCAAAAATCGTATGATATGCGCTATAGCCATTAACATACGGAATCTAAAACCGTTTGATTCTTTTGTTTCAGACGATCCATCTCTGAGATTTCATCAACAGCGCAGACCTACAATATTTTAGGACATTTTTCTAACTACCATTTTCGTCTATAAATAGAGACTTAAATTTTAAAAATAAAAAATGTTGATGTCTTTCGAAAGTGTATTTATTAAGTGTACGAACTATTATATCAATATCTATAATATAAACCTATCGAAAAAATCACGAAAATAGCTTTTTTAGCGTATAAAGTGAGATGACCCCTAAAATGAAAAACAACGATTTTTACAATCAAATTGTCATCTTTATTGAGAAAACATTTTACATAAAAATATCGAGTACCTAGGGTATTATTGAAGGCACTTTATTAGTCTTATAATTATCATTGAGATCAAAATCAACTTGAGCAACATTACAATCAATTTTAGCAACATTATAATAAATTTGAGCAACAATAGAAAAAAAAGTTAAAAAAGAATTAGTCTGTGTGAACATTTGAACCGTATTTTGGCGCTCTGTTAAAGTATCCCCGAAAACTGTCAAAGTTACCTGTAATGTCAATTTAACCCCGTTTTGCGAGAATTATTTTTTATTATAATTATTAGGTGTGAAGGCCCTGAGGCAACGAAGGAGTAAAAGGCTGCTAATTATTTCTTAAACAAGATTTAAATATTTTTTAGTGTTTTAGGGGTTATGCCTAATTGTAAAAGTCGAAAAGTCACTTTTTTCAAGATCAATATATTTTGATAGTATAACATCTTATAAATGTGCCCTGACCGTTTCAAGATAATCGGATCAAAGTTGACAAATTTATAGGCCATTGTGTTGACGCCAGTCGGAACACTCGGAGTGTCGATCGAAACTTTAAACGCTTTCTTTTCTTGAAAGTACGCTCTCAAAGTCGGTGAGCAAAATATTTCAAAAACTATTGCATCGATGTTTCTAACATTTTGATGGCTTTTTCTAGATGTAAAAATATAGTATTTGAGGGAAGGATTTTTTTCCGATGTATACTTTCGATTTGATAACGAAAAAGCTCATTTTTCGCAAAAACCAAGATTCTCACTTTACACACGCGCCATTTTTATTTTATTTTATATTTCGGCAATTCCTTCGATTAATCATAGGATAAACTAATATGGTGACGAAATCTGTTTAATTTTTTTATATTAGATAACCTGGTTCAGAAAGGCATTCCCATATAGGGTCGCCTGTCGTAACAGAAATGCCAGCATTCAGCCATTAAACGGTTTGCTGATAATCGGCCAATGATTCGTCGACCAGCATTGGGGTACTGTAGGCGGATGAACGGCTTGCCAGATCTATGCCAGCCATTCGTGGGCCAATACTATCGCACCGATAATGTGGCGGTCAGCATTGGGGTATCGTAGGTAGATGAACGGCTTGCCAGATCTATGCCAGCCATTCGTGGGCCAATACTATCGCACCGATAATGTGGCGATCCGCATTGGGGTATCGTAGGCGGATGAACGGCTTGCCAGATCTATTCCAGCCATTGATGGTTTGTTTTTGGGTATTTTGCAAATGCAGGACGTTAAACTGTAACACGTAAAAACAAGGGATAAGGTTTCGAAAAGCATATCCCACTGATGAAGCTGAAAATTTGCACCAACCTTCTTTTCAATACTTTAAGAGAACCTTTAAAAGGATATTGGCGACTAGCAATAGTTTTCGATATATCGTATATTGAAAGTTATCTATTGTACTGCGCTTCTACTATATTAAATAAACCCAAACAAAACCATCCCACATGGCAAGTGATATGCACATACGGGCGAGCACTGTTTGCCAGGAAGCAGCGCGGCCGGAGGAGTGGGCGGTGTCTATCGGATATATAGATATACTCGTATGGCGTGAAATAATAAACTTTATAATGCGATATATCGAAAACTATTGTTAGTCGTCAAAAATCCGTTAACGGTTTCTCTTAGGATAATGAGAGGAAGTTCATTGCAAAATTTCAGCTCGATCAGAGGAGTATGCTTTTCGGAACTTCACCCAAAACGAGCGAGTTATTTTTACAGCCTAAATGGACCGAAAAAATTATCGGTAAACTTTAATGTCACGAATAAAATTATCGGCATAAAAGTAAGGAATGAACAAACGATGGATTCTGTAAGTGTTAGAATGGCTAAGTGGGTAGGGCGCTCGACACTAGAATGAAAGGCGCAGGTTCGATCCCGATGAAAGGCAAAAACTTGAACAATTCAGAAAGCGTTTTTAATGCAATTATTCTATTTACATGGACAAAGTAAAGCATAAGAAAACAAAAAAGATACTACTAGAATTTATATATTCATAATTTGTCAATGTTTTGTTTTTCATTTCCGGCAGAAGATCCGGCAGCCGTTGCTGGGCCAATATGGGCGTATGATAGTTGGCCAAGTCTTAGCAGCCATTCATGGTTTACCATTACCAACCATGCATGGTGCGGATCTGGCCCGTTTGTATAGCCATTACCGCGCCATCGTTTGTTCTCTGGCAACCAGTCGTGGGCCATTACTGTGCCGATTGTAAAACCCTATTTGGGTTGCTCAACGCAATAGACTTTTGTTTTCGAGAGGTGCTTTCTGGACGTCGTCTGCAAATTGATTAAAATTAGATATTCTTACACAAAAGAATTACAGTGTTCTTAAGATTATACTTTTTCGAATGCCCAATTATTGTAGAAATTTATCGTCACGATTTTCTTTTAAAAATCCCAAAAATGAGCTGTTTTCTACTGTTACAACTAAGCATGACCCGTTAAATTATTGATTGCGAACAGGAGATCCTTCCAAACAACGTACATTGTTTGAAGTTGAGGAAGAAGACGTTTCCTGACATCAGCTAAAGTCGATTACAATTATGATGCCTTATCATTTTTTCATGTCATTAAATTCATTTTTTAGTGTGTAATTATATACTTTATGGTGTAATATGAAGTAATTTTATTCTATACAGTACACATGAGTTGGGCCAACTGCAATGTTCTTTTTTCTCCTTACATTTATACAATTTTAAATTTAACTGTCTTTTAATAAATACCATATACTGGCCGGTGGAAGCGCCTGGCGCCAAGTACTGAAACTTTCATAGGCGTTTTTTACAGCAGTTGTAAAAAATAATATGAGTGAACAAAGATTTCTTTTTTCCGGACACACCGCTATATTTTAAGAAATGAATGGTTGGCTCGATCGACGTGACATTAAAAAAATGGAATCCACGGAATATATTATTTTATGGACAATTCTCGTGTTTGGTGTTTTTCACAATTTTTCCAAAAAATATGCTTTCAACTGTTATTAAAAAAAAGTCCTTAACGAAAGTGTGACCATTTTTTTCTGGGTCAAATCTCTAGCGTGATTTTGTTCACCAAGAAGTATTGCACATTATCCGTCAGTAAATTTAACCCAAAAATTTAAATTGTGTATGCCCAGGGGCTTCAGCCCTCTGTCCGCCCTTAAATCCGGCCCTGTCCATACGTATCATGCCTATACTCGCGGTCGTGAGGTAAAGCGAGATTGGTTATGTGTACAAAAGGTATACGTAATAAAACTGGCAGATGAGAGTAAGAGCGTACGGAAGCGAAAGTAAAAGTTCGAAGGTGAAATTACCATGACCTTATAGATATATAATACGTATATTTAGTACAACCGAGAGAAACGGAAACTGGAATTTATGACAGGAATGTCTATGAAATTCGCATCAGCCAGCCAAAGATGGCAGAGGAGATTCCATAAACCCTGAGGCAAATACACACACACACACACACACACACACACATCGTATTCACTATTGTAAACTGAGTGCAGACTTGCGGTAAGAAACCTTCCCAGTCCAAGTCTATCCAACATAAGAGGCGTGAAGTTAAGACGTTACCCCCACTTGTAGCGCAAAAAAAGGCCTTTTTCATTAATTTTTTAAAGAAACCTACAAAACTTTTTCAATCGATCAATATACCATCTTAAAGAACACATCTTGAAGAACTTTCAGTAATTTTTTTATTGAAAAATATTACATTGTTTAGTGGTAAATGGCCGTCAATGAAATAATGTTTTTATATACACGGTTTGCGGTGACCAACATTGCGGCGAAGTGGATCATCTGAAAAAAAAATGCGGATGGATTTAGTCAAATATAAGTATAAACTAGACTTTAATCGAAGGATTTTAAAAAATATTCATTTTTCACAAAATGGCGGACAGTCAAAGTTAATGATTCGATTTTAACGAAAAAAAACGGCCGTTTTTTGGCTATAAAACGGCCATTTTTCTTCGAAAAAATAATCGAACGATTAAAGACTACATTTTTATGTATTAAATAAGCCTGCAAATTTTCAAGAAGATCGGTTCATTAGTGTTCGAGTAATCTTGGTTACCGACTTCAGAAATGCCATTTTGAGAAAAACGCGTTTAAAGTTTCAATTTCAGTTTACGCGAAGAAAATATTTTTTTTTTGTAAACTTACATGGAGTCATCTATTCTGGGCCCATACGGAAGTATGGGCCCCGATACTTATAGTTCAAAAAAATGCAATAAAAAAAATCGATTTTTTCAAAATCGCAAGTGGGGGTAACCCCTTAAATCGCTTCCAGGGTTCCACATACCTATCCCCTTCAAGAAATTCATCCCAACCAGATGAAGATACACCCAAATTTCGTTGGTGAAAAGGGATACGACCTATTCGATCGGAAATCCAATTGGCTCCAATGGGATTCCCATACTTGGCCCCACTCTCTAATAGGGATCCAATGGTTCATCGCATTGCATGCCTATACTAAAAAAATGGATTCTAATCGGTATTCCCCATTGGAATCCAATGGGCGAATCCAATTTGAATCCTAAAGGATTCCCACATCACCTAATTGTATCCGATACGACTAATGATGGATCCCATCGAATTCGCTACATTGCATTTTCTAAACAACACGTATAAATATCCAAAATGAGTGGATCTTTAAAAAATATATATATCTTATCTTAAAAAAGTATAAATCGCTTAAAAAAGTATATTTTGAAAATCGATTTCAATAACATCACTGTAAATCCACTTTGATTGTCGATTATTTATTTTACGGAACTTTGACATAATATCACCGTACACGTCAGTGCCGGATTTATATTTTACTTAAGCATAGGCCACTTGACTTTGTGCCGAGTCTCCTATCCTAATCACTTGTATTTACCTAGGCCTTTTTGGGTGCCTTTAAAATCTGCCGGCCCTAGGCAACTGACAAATCCAGTACTGACACACGTACATGCTCACGAAGCGTGCAGGTTATGTTTCAACAGGCAGAGTTTTTACAAGCATGTTTTTGAACTTGCTTCGATCATATGTCTGTCTTTCCTGTTCAAAATTTGTAATCCATTTTTCAAGCACTCGCTGGCATCCGATTGAGCTGAAATTTGGCATACCCATGTAACTTCGAGTCGAGTCGAGTTTGTGCTCATTTGTTTTGTTATCATGAGCATTTTTCATTACACATGATAACGAGAGTCTGATAATGGCGGTGGGAGGTGGAAACTGAAATTTCCTAATGGCGAATGGTAGGACAATCGAGTTTGGGCTCATTAACTTTGTTGACTTGAGCACTATTTATAATTACACTATTATAAAATTTCTCGCGAAACCTTTATAATCTAAGACAAGGTTTTTTATTACGCCAATGTCTGAATGACATGGGAGGCTGGCATGGCAAATAAATAAAAAAATTCTAATACTAAAAAGTAAGAAATAATGTTCGGTAAAATTGAAAATCCAAATAGTATGACTACAAAGAAGTCCCTTCCTTGGTCACTCATCATAGGTTCGAGTAAGTACTTGCACCTATGATGTACCTATGTTTATGGATCTTTAACGCGGTCCTCTAGTTTCTCGGCCGTTTTTTTACGGCTTTTTCAATAATTTTTTACGGGCAAAGCATCGAAATAATCAATCTCATTGTTTTTGCATAATCTTTATTAACATTTAAATAAGCTTTACAAATTTTTCGAAGTCAAAATATATAATAGAATAAACGTTATAGTGGCCGACAGGAAGACATCAAGTATAAGAGGTGCTTGACGGTGACCAAGATTGCGGCTGTTCTGCTTATTTGAAATCAAAAAACCAAACGGAATTTTAATCTTCATATTCAAGACTAGCGATTGAACTAGAGTGAATTCTAAATTACAAAAATTGACTTTTTTATACACTTTTGAAAATTACATTCTATTTTTTTACTCATTTTTTCTTAAGTTTTTCGTTCGTACAAAAAAAAACTATCGAAGCAATCATGATAATCCTAGTTCAATCGCTGGCTTATAACATATTAAAGATGCTGTATAAATTTGAACAAGATCGGTGCAGTAGTTTCTGAAATATCGTGGTCACCGTTTCGAAAAATGGTGTTTCGAGAAAAACGCGTTTGAAAGTATACCTGCTCCGTTCCAGGGCCGTAACTTGTGAACCACTTCGAATATCGAAAAATCCTTTGGCACACATTTTTTACACATGTGTAGATGTGATTTATGAAAAAAAATCGATTTTTTCGACCCGAGAAACTAGAGGACCGCCTTAAGTAAAAGGTACATAACCGTAGACAGTTTTCTAAAATATGAAATATAAATTTTAAAAGCTTGAAGCCACAAACGTCACAAGTACTAATACTACTTTGAAATTTCTGAAAAAAAGCCTCAAGCTTCTAAAATGTATATTTCAAATTTTTTAAATATCTACGTTTATGTAATTTTTAAGTACTTGCACCTATGATGTGCGACCAAGGAAGGGACTTTTTAGTAGTTATACTGTTTTCATTTTCGATTTCACTGAACATTATTTTTTACTTTTTAGATCAGTACCTTCTAAGTAAAACCTTGCTCTTAAAAAGCTCTTTTACGTTTTTTCTCGTGCCCTTTCACATTATTTTCTATTCAAACGTGGTAAGAATTCGGAAACGGCGTTCACAGGAGACCAATGCCGAATCCACTTGGACCCCAACGAGGACTCCCAACGTGCGGTGTCCCTGACAAATCCCTATAGAGATGTGGGTTCATCTTGGGACTCCCCACCAAACTTGTGCGCGGGATAAGGAAAGAATATTTTTTTTCGGCCCATCCACCAACTTCCGGTTGACAATTTCAAATAAAAAACCCTCAACCAACGTCAAACGTGAACTAGTGCAAAATCCATATGGATTCCAATGTGGATTTCCTGCATGCGGCGTCCCTGCCAAATCCCTATACGGATGCGATAGGATCTGGACACCCCCAACAAATTTCCGCACAGATCCACACACTTCAAAGCAGTTCCTCCGTCATGAATGACACCACGCTACCGAATCTCCACCGCAACTCCACATCCCCATCCACAGCAATATCCAAGCTCGAGCCGAGCTGGTGATTTCGTGAAACATCGTTACTTGGTGAGACGCCTTCCTCCAGGCGCACAACCCTCCATAGTAATGATCTCTTCCTTTTTCGTTGTATTGAAATTATGCAACGAGAGAGCGAGGGAGAAGAAATCAAACCGCGAGGAAGAGACGAAGAGACAAAAAGAAGTGAAAGAGCGAAATGGAAATGTATATGGAGGTCGACACTCTTCCGGTCTCGCGGAAGCGCTCTTGTCGGGATTGCCGAGAGAGGCTGCCGCGCGTTCACGCGGGGGCCGTAAAAGTCCTCTCCGGGAGACTTTACGACCGTTCGATTACGCGGTCCGCTTTCTAGGCTCTCCTATATATCCGTGCCAAAGCCCTCCCGAGGAACTTATACATATATATGAAGAGAGAAAGAGAGAGAAAGAGAGAAAGAGAGAGAAAGAGAGAGAGAGAGAGAGAGAGAGAGAGAGAGAGAGAGAGAGCCCGTAGCGAAATGCACGGAATATTAGTCACGGAAAAGGGCCGGAGAAATATAATTATCGTGTATATTTATGCTCCTTTTATACTACGTATTATTTCACTACTTTATATTGCTTGGGGTGTGCTTCGAGATGTACGACTCCCTACTGCACTCACTCAATAGATACATTCATATATATCTAGATCTACACACAAAGGCACACACAGTGTGTGTGTGTGTGTGTGCGTGCATGTGCGTGTGTGTGTGTGTGTAGTATAAACACTACGATGCTAATGGTAACTTCCTCATCTTCGTCTGTGTGCTTTTATTTCTTCCCGACATGGCAGTTACCGCGTTACCTTCGGTTCTCATTTTTTGTGATAAAATGCGAGGAAAATGACGAGGAAAAGAAGGAAAGTTAGCATAAAAAAAATATATATAGAAACAAAAGGAGGTGTATTACCAACTTTGTAGAAGACGTTTGTACTCACTGTTCTCATTCTCTTTTTATTTCTCTTCCCCTCATTCCCTTTCCTTTTTCCTCTTTCGCTCTCCTCTCTCTCTCTCTCTCTCTCTCTCTCTCTCTCTCTCTCTCTCTCTCTCTCTCTCTCTCTCTCTCTCTCTCTCTCTCTCTCTCTCTCTCTCTCTCTCTCTCTCTCTCTCTCTCTCTCTCTCTCTCTCTCTCTCTCTCTCTGGTCCCCTCTCTTGCGCTCAGTCTCCCTCGCTAATATATACAAGCGTCGGGGCGCGAGTACCCCATGCGGAGTGTTCTTCGACTCGTTGCTCTCCGCTTGCACTTTCGTTTTTATACCTTTTGTGTATATGGGTTGCTCCGTATAGCCCTTTATGCACTCTGTACCTTCTCTCTCTCTCTCTCTCTCTCTCTCTCTCTCTCTCACACACACACACACACACACACACACACTCTCATTCTCTCTCTCGGGTTTGTCGGGGTCGTGGAAACTATCGGCGAACCTTCTCAACGTCGATTACTCGTTTATACGAGGCCATTACCGCGCCAGGGCCCTTAAGATATCCTACGTACTTGAATATAGGTATAGGGTCGGGATGATAGGGGCAGCCACCCGCGAAACCCTCCACAGCTCCGAGAGGCAACGTGTGCTTCACTTTCCTCTTTTTCTTTCGCTCTCCCTCTTATCTCCTCTGTCTCCCTTAAACGTTTAAACACTCCCGCCCTCCCTTTCGATCTCCCTCTGTCTCTCTTCAATTTTTTAAAACGCTCTCTGTCTCGCTCTCTCTCTTGCGGCCGTGCTCTTCGAGAAGGAGCCCTACGGTGCAATCCTACGCTGCAACCTTCCCCTCCAATCTATCCCTTCAGCCCTGCATATGCTAAGAATAGTAACTAAACGCGGAAATAATACGAAAATGCCGCGTCAATTTTGTTCAGGTCGCTTCCGAGTCCGTCTCCTTCTTCTTTCGACCTCATCTTTGGTTTGCTCGCAATGGAGACTGGGGGTGAGAGTTACATGGGTAAAAAGTTACAGCAGAAATTTCTGATCAAGAAGTGAAGCTACAGAAATGTTAGAAAGAAAGGAAACGCCCGAGTCGAAATTTTCAGCTTATTTTAAAGGCCTTTGATCCTATGTCAGCCTCACTTGAGTCTGTTTACGGCTGAAAGTCCTACTATGGGCTCCTAACGTGCTCTTTCTTTGCTGCTTACCTCCTGCATAGGCCCTTGTACTTCTACCTGACCTAGCTGAAGTCGTTGCAGCTCCTCTTTTAAGGGAGACTTTGTCCTTGAAATTTTCAAAAAATCAATTTGAGCTCAACATGAGCAGGTAGAAGAAGAGGAGGGATGCCTCTATGGACCAGGCATTGCCGATTAGCGGTAATTATAAACACATTTGTGTAAACACATTACAAAACTTTAAACGCGTTTTTCTCGAAAACACGTTTTTAAAAATGGCTGACATTCTCCTGACCGCTGTAATTAACATATCGACCTGAAATTTGGAGAGCATACTCAGAAAATATGTCTTCACGGAATGACGGATCGTTTTTTCGATAGATACATTTTTGCATTTACTATTTATCTTTTTATGCGAAAAAACCGCGAAAATTCGATTTTTTTTAATTGCCGCCATTTTCCGAAATTTGTACTAAACGAAAAACCCATCCGTCATTCCATGACCAAAGGGTCACAGATTGATAATATGCTTTGAATTTGTGTTTCAGATCAACAAAGAGGGGGCAGTGATGTCAGCCGTTTACCTCCCGCGATTTGAGGACCTGTTTTCGCGGAGCTGCAACGGCCGCCATTTTGGTTTTTTTTTTTTTCAAAAAAAAATTTTTTTAACGTTCTGTATATCATGAATAAAAGCAAGAAAAAACCGCACTCAAAAAGCTTTACTCGTTTCCTTTAAAAAAAATAAAATGTAAACACCTGAAATATGGCACTTCAAGGACAAAGTCTCCGTTAATTGCGTTTGGACTCGTATATACCCGCAGACATACGCGCCTAAGCATACACCAACACACGTATACGTATATACGTATGCATGCGTGCCTGCTATAGGGATTCGTGTATACATGCATACGTGAGGGCAATTCCTATAAAAAATGTTGTAACTGTTTGCCCAAGATCCATTTCTTCCACTTTGGAGAGTTGCTGGAGCTGCAGGGGCAAGTTTGAAGCGAATGCGAAAGGTTCGCTGGGTGGAGGTAATGGAAAGGCCATTGGAAAAGTACGCCTCTACGTCGAACGCGCGGTCCTCCCTAGTCCAACGCATGATGGTTACTGAAAACCATCAGACCCCCTCTTTCGAATGCGACCATCCCCACCCTCGTTTCGTCGAAACAGCCAAATGCGCGATAGGTCCAAACGCAATCAAAAGAGGAGCTGCAACGACTTCAGCTAGGTTGGGTAGGAGTATAAGGGCCTATGCAGGAGGTAAGCAGCAAAGGAAGAGCATGTTAGGAGCCCATAGTAGGACTTCTGGCAGTAAAGAGACTCAAGTGAGGCTGACATAGGATCAATGGGCTTTAAAATAGGCTGAAAATTTCGACTCGGGAAGTAGGAGCTCATTTTATATTGAATACGAAGCTACCTTACTGCCTTTATCTCCTACCACTGTGAGGATCTGGAGGGGCAAAATGGGCTGAAAATTTCGACTCGGGTATGCTGCTGGTTACGCCGCACCTTTCCTCTCTTACTAATATTTCTGTGGCTCCACTTCTTCATCGGACATTTCCGCTGTAACTTTTTACCCCTGTAACTTCGAGCCCCAGTCATACTAGGCATAGATTCGAGTCATACGGTATAGATTACGTGTACTTTGTACGACCAACCAGCCATGAAGAATATACCATACACTGCGTTTATTTAGATCCTCGTGTACGTATACGTGTATAGATAAAAGCGTATTTCGTTCGGATCTCGGCGCATCGGAGCCCATAGGGCCCCTATTAATTGAGGCCCCTACGTAGGATAATGAGACTTTCCAATCGGCGCAGCACATGCGACCCCCTATCGACTCGGCCACTCCGCGGCCTATCGCACATAGATGCTAGAGACCTTGCACCATATGCACTTTATATCTTCGCCCCTTTAGCGCTCGCCGACGTTCTTGCTCACGGCGGCAGGGCTACACTGCCAAAAAAAAATATTTAATTTGAACAGGATCCATTCAATCTACGATCTTATTTGTTTCAAAGATATTTTTTCATTTGTTTCAGATATTCTTTTTAAGGGGTTACCCCCACTTGCGATTTTGAAAAAAATCGATTTTTTTTGCATTTTGTTAAAGTATAAGTATCCGGGCCCATACTTCTGTATGGGCCCGGAATAGATGACTCTGTGTAAGTTTACAAAAAAAAAATATTTTCTTCGTGTAAACTGAAATTGAAACTTTAAACGCGTTTTTCTCAAAATGGCATTTCTGAAGTCGGTGACCAAGATTACTCGAACACTAATGAACCGATCTTCTTGAAATTTTGCAGGCTTATTTAATACATAAAAATGGAGTCTTTAATCGTTCGATTTTTTTTTCGAAAAAAATGGCCGTTTTATAGCCAAAAAACGGGCGTTTTTTTCGTTAAAATCGAACCATTAACTTTGACTGTCCGCCATTTTGTGAAAAATGAATATTTTTTAAAATCCTTCGATTAAAGACTAGTTTATACTTATATTTGACTAAATCCATCCGCATTTTTTTTTTCAGATGATCCACTTCGCCGCAATGTTGGTCACCGCAAACCGTGTATATAAAAACATTATTTCATTGACGGCCATTTGCCACTAAACAATGTAATATTTTTCAATAAAAAAATTACTGAAAGTTCTTCAAGATGTGTTCTTTAAGATGGTATATTGATCGATTGAAAAAGTTTTGTAGTTTTCTTTTAAAAAATTCATGAAAAAGGCCTTTTTTGCGCTACAAGTGGGGGTAACGCCTTAAATAATAAATATATTCAAACTGAGTAAATAAAGATTCGATTCAAATAAATATTTAGTTGCTCATTATGTACGCTGGGAATCTAAGTGTACTATATGCATAAACTATTTCACAAATCCAAAATGAAATGAAACACTTGATTGAGAATTTTACGACAACGATTTTGTATCGTAATTCGTCGTTATCCCTGGCCTCCTGAAATAATTTGTGTCGAAGAGAATATTTCACCTATACGGAGAGACGTCCATTTTAGACGTCACTTTTCCGGTTATCTTCCATATGTCCGAAATGCCAAGTAAAATCGGTCATCAATGCCACAACGATACGCGGACTGAATCTCAAAATTCCAATATCAGCAAACTCGGCAATATACATACATAAACATATATACATTACTCGCAAGATAGAAAATCATATCGCCCCCTTCTCCGGCTTACCGGAAGTTGAAAAATTGCCTCCTCCCGCTTCCCCCCAGATACATCCATTTTTTGCCTTACAGCACACACACAACACCCAAATGTATGTAAGTGAGGCAACGTACTCTTGCTGCCGGCAACAAACAGCCAAGTACAGCGAAAGGAGGACCAGTTACGTATATAAAATTCACTATAACCCGTAGAAAAGATGGTTTATGCCTTCTCGCGAGTTTTATGGGTTGACAGGCGAGAGCTCCATACACCACCCTGCCAGGCAGCGGCATCGAATGGAACGCATAGAAACGGGCGAGAAGTCCGTTTTTCTATTATATATACGTATATACATTCGACATACTCCTTTATCTTTTTCTTTTCTTTTTTTATTCATTTTCCAACCAACGACTTCATATATATATATATATATATATATATATATATATATATATATATATATATATATATATATATATATATATATATATATATATATATATATATATATATATATATATATATAGTTGGCGATCTTATTCCCGGTAAAGCCTTTATCCGTTCGCGAAGGAAGATACATCCTGCTCTCTTCTGCCATTTGAAAATTACCGTTGACCGATCGTTCTACCACGTCGGAGCTAAGTTTGTTACCCATTGCATCCGCCCGAGCATTGCATTCGTATAGCATTTTCCGATGCGCAGATGTATTTATGTATATGCCTCGATATATATATATATATATATATATATACAGGGTGTCCCAGAACTCAACGTCAAGCCGAAACGGGGTGACAGGATTGATTGTAACCATCATGAGAAAAATCAGAAAAAAAATCTGGGCATTTAAGAAAAACCTAGAAATTTGGTCAAACTGTAACCATTTTTCGGTTATTGTGGTTAATTTTCATTATTTTTGTTCATTTAAACTTTGGAACCGTAACCCTAAATAACATTTCTAGAATCACAGTAAAAAATAATGACACAATTGTCATTATTCCCCCCCCCCCCAGTTTCCTAGAATTAAGACTGTTTTTTGTTAAACTATGAATTTAAAATTTTCAAAATAGATTTTTTTCTGATTTTTCTCATGATGGTTACAATCAATCCTGTCACCCCGTTTCGGCTTGACGTTGAGTTCTGGGACACCCTGTATACAGGGTTAAAACATTAGGGGGTCAAAGTCGTTCAAGGTCATTCAAGGTTACCTATAAAAATTAAATGCGAATCTAAATATCTACCAAATATTTGGTAGTGATCCGAGATATTTAGATTTGTATATCGATACTGACCTTGAATGACCTTGAACGACTTTGACCCCTGGAGGTTTTTTATGCGGCTTGAGGTGCTCCACAAGACGGTTGAAAAAAAACGTCGGAATTAAAAAAATTGGTGGCATTTGATGGCCCTCTTCACACGGTATAACTGTGGTCTGGAATATTTTTTTGTGACGTCGATAATTACAGAGTTATTTTGGGTGCAGAGATAAGAGGGTCACCCTTTGTATACATATATATGGGTGGGTGTGTGTGCTGTGTATACACATACATAAGTGAGATCGCCCCACTTACATTGTATGTATAACACAAAAATCTTGTGTATATACAGGGTGTTAGGAAGGTCGATGCAAAGCCTTAAGGGGGTGATAAGTCACCTCGTTAGGAACATATACAACCTAGGCTACCTTAGTCCAACGTCTAAGGATTTCGAGTTATCATGGTAAGTATGATTTTTGGAAAATTTCTCAAAATTAGGTACTAACTCGTTCACCTCTTATGTTAATGGTATTTTTTTTGTAAATAGATTTAACATAAGAGGTATTAGGAGTAAAACTTTGCAGTGACCGTTTTACTTAGAGAGCCACTGCGGCCGAAGTAGTGGCCCTAGCTCAATAAAAAAAGTGGCATTTTAAACTAGAGGCTCTGCCAATGTAAACAATTTAAAAAAGCTAACGGATACGTGTATGCATTATAAAGTTATAGGCACTCAAACATGGCAACCTACGAACCGAATTCTCAGCATTTGCGGGAGGTTATGATTTACTTCTTCAACATCAAGAAATCTGCGGCTGAGGCCCACCGTTTGCTTGTAGATGCTTACGGGGACGATTCTATACGCCGAAAATCATGGGGACTGCCTGGTCATATTCCGTCATCGACGCCCAAACCGAATATTCACGGATCCAAAGTGATGCTGTGTATCTGGTGGGACCAGCTGGGCGTTGTGTACTATGAGCTGCTCAAACCATCCGAAACCATCACAGGGGAACTCTACCGACGTCAGTTGATGCGCTTGAGTAAGGCACTCAAAGAGAAACGGCCACAATTCAACGAAAGACATGACAAGGTGATACTGCAGCATGACAATGCCCGACCCCATGTTGCAAATGTCGTGAAAAAGTACTTGGAAACGCTGAAATGGGAGGTTTTATCCCACCCGCCGTACTCTCCAGACATTGCCCCTTCCGACTATCACTTGTTCCGGTCAATGGCACACGATTTGGCTGACCAGCATTTCGGTACTTACGAAGAAGTCAAAAATTGGGTCGATTCCTGGATTGCCTCCAAGGACCAAGACTTTTATCGACGCGGGATTCGAATGCTACCTGAAAGATGGGCCGAGGTCGTAGCTAGCGACGGGCGGTACTTTGATTAAACAATATGTAGCCACTTTTTTATAATAAAGCCTTAAACTTTTGAAAAAAACGGTCACTGCAAAGTTGTACTCCTTATATTTTTATTTTTTGACAAGTTTTCAATTATTCAACACATCCCATTTAGTGAGTTATGTGGATACAGATGATTGCATTGGTGTTTGTCGATTGAATACACATTAAGCTAAGACGCAAATCAGTTTTTAGTTACCAATTATTGTCTGTTTGATCGTCATGAACGGGTTAGTACCTAATTTTGAGAAATTTTCAAAAAATCATACTTACCATGATAACTCGAAATCCTTAGACTTTGGACTAAGGCAACCTAGGTTAGATATGTTCCTCAAGAGGTGACCTGTCACCCCCTTGAGGCTTTGCATCGATCTTCCTAACACCCTGTAGATATATGTGTATAAATCTTTCGCGGCGAGTTTTGGCAACAAATTGGAAAAAAAACACTCGAGCTAATTGAAAAATCGAAAATTTTCACATGTACGTAGAGGGGGAATCGAAAAGTGACGTCCGAGACGAAAATCTAGATGCCTCGTATCAATACCTATCCCAATCAACCCCATGTATGTTCTACGATATTCATTAGTTTTCGAGAAAAAAGCTTTTTATGGTTTTTTTTTCTCTTTTGTGTATGCACTTTCCTCGCGATTCGTTGTACTTGTGTGATCGTTTCGGAGTAGACTGTTAAGCAATAAATAAATGACCAACTGAACACTAACGTAAATGCCTTAGATTTTGATCAAAAGTTTAAGGCGGAACACCACTGTGACGGGTAAAAAAATCCATCTTTTTCTGCATTTTCTTAAAGTGTATGTTTTTAATTTGATTAATATGTGAAAAAAAGTCAAGTCAGAATATTAAAAATTGATCAAGTTGCAGACGATTTGGTGAAAGCAGGAAGCGCAACGATTTACGTACACTAAATCATAACTCTAGCTACAATTGTCCGATTTTCAATTTGAAACTACGAAATGTCCATAATTGCAGTAACTATCGTTATACGTGGCCGCTCGTTTTTTTAATTTACTATTTTTTAAGGCCCTGAATATAAGTAAAAATTTCGCCAAAATGACGCGTTTTTGACACCCGCCGTTTTATGAATATTTTTTTTCGAAAAACCACTATTTACCACGAAAACTATATTTATATAGATTGTAAAACTTTTTCACTTTTATTTTTCAGATCAACCATTGTCAAGTTATCGATCTGGCCGTTGGGTCACATTTTTTATGTTGATGATACCTCAATAACGTCGTTAATTTTTTATTTTCATAAATAAAAATTTACACGAAATAAGCTCGATGTGTGCTTAATAACATACCTTTTTCCAAATCCAAAATAAATAATCTAGAAGATTCAAAAAAATTCAAACTACCCTTTTTGACCCGTCACGCCCACCTTCCTTTTAAAGGGTTAAAACAGTAGGATTAAGAGGATCAGTCACTGAAGTTGAATGGTGATTGATGTGACAGTGACACTGAATAATGATTTAAAAAAAATACTTATACTAGTCTTAATGACTCCCAGTTGCTCTTAAAAACTTCTAAGAGGAAATCACGCATAACAAACCCAAACAAAATAAAAACCCATGCTACAGAAAAAATCGAAAATAAATTAACACATGCTTTTTCTTGAAAACTAAAAAATATCGTGGAACATACTTGGGGATAATTCAGATAGGTGTTGATATGAGGCATCCAGATTTTCGTGTTTGACGCCACATTTTGGACCACCCTCTACATATATATATATATATAGATTACACATAAAGAGAATGTACGAGCCTCTATAATAACATAAATGAAGAAATAAAGAAGAAATACAATTTCCGTTGCATCGCAACGATGCAGACTACTACATCGTGCGAAAACGCGCACACTCCGTTCTGGAACAGAAAGAGTGCTTGGCTCGTAGGTATAAAAACGCGCACGCGCGTGTGTGTGCGTAGCAAGGCACGCGCAGAGATCCAAGTCTCCCTCTACGATAAATCGCGACAGATCGGACGCTCGCCGTTATTGCACCTTTCCCCATTCGACGTGTCGCGTCGTACCAATACACGCAAGCCAATTAATACGAATTCTCAAAATGGCAAAATGGTCGAGCGCGATAACCTCTCCGACAGTGTATTGCTGTTTGCGTGTGCGTGAGTGTACGTGTGATATAACACCTTCGTGCGTTAAACGTTAATTGCGGTAATTAGTTTCCTATTACGAAGCAGAGGAGAGATCAAGAAATTGAGAGAGACAGAAACGAAGCGAGCGCGCTTGTTTCTCGGGTATTGTTGTGTGTGTGTGTGTGTGTGTGTGTGTGTGTGTGTGTGTGTGTGTGTGTGTGTGTGTGTGTGTGTGTGTGTGTGTGTGTGTGTGTGTGTGTGTGTGTGTGTGTGTGTGTGTGTGTGTGTGTGTGTGTGTGTGTGTGTGTGTGTGTGTGTGTGTGTGTGTGTGTGTGTGTGTGTGTGTGTGTGTGTGTGTGTGTGTGTGTGTGTGTGTGTGTGTGTGTGTGTGTGTGTGTGTGTGTGTGTGTGGGTGGGTGTGTGTGTGTGTGTGTGTGTACATATGAACACATACATATACACGTGAGAGGAAAAAGCATCCGTGACGTAGGACATTGTGACACTATCTATAAGTAGGTGTGTGTGCATGGTGCATTCAGCGTTTGCGGGTCTCTAAGTCCTGCTAGAATGTTGCTTTATACACTGAGAAAAAAAAATCATTGACCCAATATCATTGGTGCTATTGAATGAAATTTCGTTGATTCAATCGTAAAATTGTTGGTGTAAATAATCGGATTTATTAGTCCAAATAAAACCCTATTGACTTTAATAACATGATCAAATTAAAAGATTCCTTTCGTTCAAAAGACACATTGCCAGCCGAGAACAATAAATTATTGAAACTATTTGAAAAATTATCGCGAACAAATTTTATAGTTTTGAATGCATTTTTTGCAACGAACAAAAAAAGCGTTTCAATT
Source organism: Ophion slaviceki (assembly GCA_944452715.1). NCBI lineage: Eukaryota > Metazoa > Arthropoda > Insecta > Hymenoptera > Ichneumonidae > Ophion > Ophion slaviceki. The sequence goes on along the minus strand of OX101790.1, from coordinate 19,907,045 downwards.
CATAACATGAATATTGTTGATTCGAGTACACAAGAAAAATTGAATTTCGTTCGTTTGATTCAGATAAAATTTCTATTGAGTAAATATGTTATTATATTTTTTTTACCATATCCGATATTGATGTCCAAGTACATTATTCGTTAAAATATTAATATTTAATTTTGATTGCAAAATATTAAGCAAATTTCTGAATTGGTTAAAAAATTATGCGAAAATAAAATTTGTTTCTTGCGCATTTGGTTGAAAAAATTCAACCAAATCATGGCCGAGCGCCACGGAAATTATAGGTGTGAGGAAACTCGTAGTACTCGGAGTAACCGCTAGAGGCCGCACGCGCGCTCGTTTCTCGTAAGCTTAGCGCGAACCGAAAATCTACTTAAACGTCGGAGAAACTCTAAAGAGTATCGCTTCTTGGCCTGTGGTTAAGATCAAAGTGTAGTATCTGTTTTCATCAGTTGAATATCTGATATTCTCTGCATGGATATTCCATTGGATATCTGATATTCTCTCCACTATTATCGTGGATGATCATTCTAATGCTCACTTTTCATTTAAGATTTAAAATAAATTGGAAAACTTACGTCCCATGGCATATTCGTTTCGATGCAGTAAAGAAATAATTAATTCTATTGATTATATTTTTGTACGAAATAAAAAATGTTGTAGCAACCGCTTAATTATTTCATCCATACATCTACGGATTGTACATAGAATGATTTCAACAGAATATAATTTTATTTGAAGGATAATGTAGATATTTAGATAACAGAAGAGCTTTTTCAATTAAAATAATATGTTATTTAAATCAATCACATTTTCCAATATTTTATAGTATTGTAACAATCTCATATATCGGGGGCACTCCGCAGCAGCACAAATATTTGGATCAACCAATATTTTTCTTTTATTCAATTGGTTTTTTAAAACCGCTATAAATTATCACCACCAGGCAAACAAGATGGCAGCGTACAAAACAAATAATCAAACGGTGTCGACATTTTCTACACACAATTATGAAACTTGTCGAACAATAATGGCCTGTAACTGGACGTTTCACATTTATCGGAATTCATAGAGAATATTCAATGCTAAATATCGTCTGCGTGAATTATCGGTGGTGTGGCGAATTTTCTTTTTTTTTTCGTTTAAATAATACAGGGCTGATCCGCAAGAACGCCTTGGAAACTCCCACGGAAAGATCTCCCACAGCACTCGAGTTTATCGTCTGAAATGCTGCACGTAATTGCCGACACCGCTAACTCATCATCCGACAAGGGAATATCGTCAAATACTGCGAAGATATTCAAGCGCTTTAATCCTTCGGAAGCACGCTATATTTTTTTTCCGCTTATTCCGTAAATTGCCAGGGAATTGGAAAAATGAGAGGCGGAACGCGGAGCTCTCATCCAGCGGCGATTGTCCGAGTGAAGTGCACCTGTGCGAGGACTCTCCTTCGAAGTTGCAAAGCTCGCATAGAGAAATGTGTGTTTTGTTTTAATTGAAGATTTGCGGCATGTTTGAAGTTTTTTTTAATTCTGGTAACTGGACTTTGGGTGACTCTTGGCACAATGTTTATTGGACTGGAAGATGTTGTACTTGAAGCATATGTGCCACTTTGAATAAACTTTTGATTGAGTGCTTACTTTGAAAAAATATTTTACTCCGGTCAAACGCAGTTGGTTCAGCGAATTATTCATCCAGAAAACAGTTTATAAGAATTATTGGGTGAACTTCCAAAAAGCTGTTACACCCAATTTGGCTGAAATGTTGCACAGATGTTCCATTTCATATGTAAAGACATCCCCCAAAGGGATTTTTGGCGCGTTCCAACAGTTTACGAGAAATCGAATTTTAAAGATCATTTTTTAGCCCGCACCAGTATGTCTATATCGCTCGCCACGGCCGATCGATGTCCCCACTAATCCGACTTCACTAGTGGCAAGTATATCCATACTGCTGGGGTAACCCAAACAAACCCAAACAAACAAACTCAAGCAAACAATCCCATTAAAAAAAAACAAATAAAAAACCCAAACAACTTCGACATGTTGTTTGCGGATGTCTTTATATATTAAATGGAACATATGTGCAAAATTTTAGCCAAATCGGGTGTATCAGCATCGGAAGTTCGCCCGAAATTTGCACAGAAAACTCTCCTGACACAATAAACAGGAATTGAATTCCGCGGACATGAGCGCTGCAAGTATATCTATGCAGCAGGAGTAACCCAAACAAACAAACTCGAACACTCAAACATAAACAAACAAACCCATAAAAAACCCAAACAAATTCGATATCTCGTAAACTATTGGAATGCGCCAAAAATCCTTTTAGCGGATGTCTTAATATATTAAGAGGTAAGGCCACAATTTTCAAAAAACCGATTTTTTCGCTAAAACGGTGCTTTATCATCGTAAGAATAAGTTACTATTCGATTTATAGCAAGACATTTTTTTTCACTGACTTTGAGCGTATAACGTAAGCCCACCTCTGGCACCGCCATAGAGTGCCCAAAACTTTAAACGCGTTTTTCTCAAAACAGCTTTTTCTAATTGGCGTGACAAATAACTTCGACAATTTTCACTCGATTTACTTCAAATTTAAAATTTATGCTCCTAATTGCATTTCGCAGAGAAGTATGTACGGAATTTCTGATTAATCGAAAACTTTTCTTTCTATGAGCAGTTTTATACGAAATTTTTCACTGAAAATGCGTTCAAATACCTACAACTCAATTCAAATACCTACAACTTTTGAATAAAACAATACTTTTTCAATTCCGTACGTACTTCTCCAGGTATTCTAATGTACATTGACGAGAATTTTTGTTTTTTTTACTAGGTCAAAAATTGTGGATGCTAAATGCCACGCCGCGGAGCGCCTAAAAAAAGATAACAAAAGAAAATATTAGTAGTCGGCCATTTTGTACCCGGAAAAAACATATATATATTTTTCCTAACAGCTTGATACTCATACTAAATAGATCTGTAATTAATTTTATGAGTCAATCACTTTTTCATACGAAAAAAAATTGTTAAGGCGTTACCCCCACTTGTAGCACAAAAAAAGGCCTTTTTCATGAATTTTTTAAAAGAAAACTACAAAACTTTTTTATTCGATCAATATACCATATTAAAGAACACATCTTGAAGAACTTTCAGTAATTTTTTTATTGAAAAATATTACATTGTTTAGTGGCAAATGGCCGTCAATGAAATAATGTTTTTATATACACGGTTTGCGGTGACCAACATTGCGGCGAAGTGGATCATCTGAAAAAAAAAAATGCGGATGGATTTAGTCAAATATAAGTAAAAACTAGTCTTTAATCGAAGGATTTTAAAAAATATTCATTTTTCACAAAATGGCGGACAGTCAAAGATAATGGTTCGATTTTAACGAAAAAAACGGCCGTTTTTTGGCTATAAAACGGCCATTCTTTTTCGAAAAAAAAATCGAACGATTAAAGACTATATTTTTATGTATTAAATAAGCCTGAAAAATTTCAAGAAGATCGGTTCATTAGTGTTCGAGTAATCTTGGTCACCGACTTCAGAAATGCCATTTTGAGAAAAACGCGTTTAAAGCTTCAATTTCAGTTTACACGAAGAAAATATTTTTTTTTGTAAACTTACATAGAGTCATCTATTCCGGGCATCAAAAAAACTGCACTTCAAATTGCACTTCAAAAAAATGCAATAAAAAAAAATCGATTTTTTCAAAATCGCAAGTGGGTTTAACCCCTTAAATTCGCACATGATTTTATACCCGTTACTGTGGCATAACCCCTTAAATGAAACATCTGTGCAAAATTTCAGCCAAATTGAGTGTAACAGCATGGGAAGTTCGCTCGAAATTTGTATAGAAAACTCCCTGACACAATAAACAGGAATTGAATTCCGCGGACATGAGGGCCCGAGTCACTAACCCCGTCGCGTACACATGCATACGTGTGTTTTATCGTTTGGGTACCTAGGTCAAGAGACCGTAGACAAGAACCTCCGAAATATCGTCACCAACGTGGACGTTGCACGTCTTTTTCTCTCTCTTTGTATACATACATACATATATATATATATATAGTGCAATGTCCGCATATATATATAGATCCACTGTAGTATGTTAACGGGATAAAAATGCGAGGTGGAGGGGAAGGAGCAGTGCGGAAGATAGCGACGATATGCCTACGGTGTTCCCTATGGTGTCGAGCACGGCGTGCCGGCTAGTTGATCGCGTTAATGGCCTTCTCGTGTTAAGTTCGTGACTTCGAAGTCCGAAGTCACGGAGAACGCTCGAGAGGGTGAACGAAAGAGCCATACGAGAGAGTCGCGGCACCGTGTTGTGTGTGACTTCCTCTCTTTCTCTCCACCTCTCTCTCTCACTCTCTCTCTCTCTCTCTCTCTCTCTCTCTCTCTCTCTCTCTCTCTCTCTCTCTCTCTCTCTCTCTCCTCTGTTGTTCACAACCAGGTACAACACATATACAACAATGTAAATTACCGTTGTACACGTGCCTTCACTTTGATACTTGGCGAACTACGTGCCGAAAAAAGGGACAAAAAAGCAACGATGATTATTGTCGTGACTCATTGAGCGGGTGAACTTATCGAGTTTCCGATCGGCAATTCTTCGTCGCTTCATCATTTGATTCTGAGGAATATCTCTTGGAATTGCATTCGTGGGTTGCTCGCGCGACGTCTCAATGAGAAGATAAAAGTAAACGCTCGTCTTGGTCGCGGAAGTAATTGAATAACCGCGTGGAAAGGCTAAAGTCAAGTAGCCAAATGGCAATGCAAGAGAAGCTGCGATTTATAACGGCGCGAGCGGACAAAAGAGTCTCTCACTCCGTCCCTCTGATTCCCGCCCCCCTTCCTCTCGCTCCCTCGGATACTGAGGATCCGTAACTCTTGGATAATGCCTTGCGGTGGCTCGGAGCCCGGATCGTGGGATCATATTTTGCAGTCCGTTTTGCTGCTATTCGACGCGAATGCATCGCACGGTGATCGGCCGGGATCGCCAACGCCCTCGACAAAGACGATTAATCGACTGGAACCCGCGAACGTTTCGCTTCGGGCCATCTACAAATTATGGATGCACTGCGAAGTATGTGTACCAACTGAGCCCTTCGCTAGCACTGACGTCCGATTGATGGGGTATCCAGCCCTTCACTGTTGATGGAGTCTTCTCACTTCAGACGCTAAAAAAGGCTATTTTCGTGATTTTTTTATACGTTTATATTGTAGATATCGATATAAAAGTTGTTACACTTAAGAAATACACTTTCGAAATACATAAAATTGTTTTTGATATATTTATGTAACCCAAACAAACTTGAAAAGCGTTTTTCTCGAAACAACGTTTTTCGTCGGCTTGATGATAAAATCTTCGAAACTACTGAACCGATCTTATGAAATTTTAACCAGATATTCTTTACAACTATAGCTATAGCGCATATCAAGGATTTTTTTAAATTTTGATATTTACTATTTTTTTGCCAAAAACGGTGACAAGAACACGTTTTTTTGTTTTTTTTTTTCGAAAAATTTCCGCCATTTTGTTATTTTTGCATATATAAAAAATCGTATGATATGCGCTATAGCCATTAACATACTGAATCTAAAACCGTTTGATTTTTTTTGTTTCGGATGATCCATTTCCAAGATTTCATCAACAGCGCAGACCTACAATTTTTTAGGACATTTTTTGACTACCATTTTCGTCTATAAATAGTGACTTAAATTAATAATATTTTTTTGAATGTATTTCGAAAGTGTATTTATTAAGTGTAACAACTTTTATATCAATAACTATAATATAAACCTATCCAAAAAAATTATGAAATTAGCCTTTTTAGCGTCTGAAGTGAGAAGACCCCTTAAATATCATTTTGGTTGGTACCACGTTTTAGCTACATTCCCTAAAGATTTCATTCAAATATTCCTAAAATTAAATGAGCTACAGCTTCTAACAGTCGGCCGGGCGAACGGCAGCAGAACCATATTTCAAACTTTAAGGGGTAAGGCCACTGTAAATTTTGCCAGACGAAAATTTGGCCATCGGAGAACAAATGTATGGTGCTGGGATTGCAGACTAACGGTAAATTTTTTTTACCTTCTTTTTTTTATTTTTTCCAATAAAAAACTATTCGCAAAACTTTAAACGCGTTTTTCTCGAAATACGGTTTTTCAAAATGGCACGCAGCATCACTCGAACAATTTTCATTTTTTTTACTTGAAATTTTGACCAGATGTGAACATTAACATTATCTTGAGAATGTCGATCGGGATTTTCAATAACTTTATTTATTGATTTTTTATTAACAAAAAACTAGCCGTTTTTTTTCGTCAAAAATCAATTTTTTTTTCAAACGCACGCCAAATCCACAAAAATTGATACTTTTTAAAATCCGATCGACATTCTCTAGCTATAACCCTCTAGATTGATGGTTTTTTTTTGTTCTAGATTCAAAAGTGCACCAGTGGTGCTGCGTGCCGCGGAGCCCTGCAGGCAAAACATGCCCCGGGAAGATAGCTGTGGAACCGCCATTTTGTTTTTTTTTTGCTGTAAAAAAATTTGATAATAAAGTTTAATGTATGCCCCATAACACCCTTAAAAGTTTTTTTTCAATTACCTTCAATTTTGGAAGCAAAAAATTCGTGAAAAAACCTTTTTTTTGGACCGTTACAGTGGCCTTAGGCCTTAAACGCGTTTTTCTCGAAACACTGTGTTCAGAGTCGGTGGACATGATATCTCGAGAACTACTTGATGGATTGTTTCCAAATTATCGGAAGATATGATGAGAAATATTTAAAGGTCGTTGACGATCTCACTTTTTTTAAACCGATCTTCATTTATTGATAGTTACGTGAAAATGACGACTTTTCTTCATAGATTTTGTATGCTCGAGTTTCAATTCGACGTCACGTTGTTAAAAAAATTATTTAAAAAATTGATGATCGTCAACGACTAGCATTTATTGTTAACTCGAATGACCCGTTTCGTTTTTAGATTTCAGATGGACCGTTTAAGCTGGAAAGTGTCCACCGCCAAACGTAGCGAAAAAATTTCATCATCTACCGGCGAGCATGTTTTTTTTTCGTAATTTTTTTTAAAGGCTCTGAATACATGTACCTTCGTGGTAAAAAAATGCGTTTCTTTTGAACCAAACGTTTCTCAGGAAAAAAATCGGTATTTGGCTGATTTTTCCGGCCTCTAGGTGTAGCCCCTTAACCACTGCCCTTCTCACTTCGTGCGCCTGAGGTCTATGGCCCAATGTCGCCCACGCTCAGCCTCTGACTCAGCACTCTCTCTCTCTCTCTCTCTCTCTCTCTCTCTCTCTCTCTCTCTCTCTCTCTCTCTCTCTCTCTCTCTCTCTCTCTCTCTCTCTCTCTCTCTCTCTCTCTCTCTGAGTATATGAGTGTGTGTGCTATAGATATAAAATACAATTTAAACAATATACTTTTTTTTTAAGAACAGAAAGGTGAAATGAATAAACAAATAAAGACTTATTCGATATCAAACAGTCTCTACGTCAAAATCTCTTTGTTTTGTTCCTTGCAGATATGGGCTTTCATACACGTCTTTATCCGAAGCTTTGAAACAAAATAGAAGTTCTCTACAATGGAAACGGTTGCCATCCTCGCGAAAAATGTCAATAATTGATTAAATCTGTACACCATAACGGGATAGAAACAGTTTTAATTTGGTTGGGCATTTGGATTCCTTAAATTGGATCGTAAACTTGTTTTCGTCTCGCTGTTGATACACTGGACGACTCGAAATGAGACATTACGTGCAATCAAGTGATTTCGAGATAGCCAGCTGCCGCTTACTCGGTCGAGTTGCTGCCAGCATATTTTCGCGAGATAATTAAGGTTTTCATGATCGGTAAATATTCTGCGGCGTCGTTGGGGAATGCAAATTTGCCGAACGGCCTGTCTTGAAACACCTTAACAGGTTGCATCGTCACTTGTTACTTTTACTTCGGCATGTGCCCACGAAGTCGTCCTGAACTTTCATACAACTGAATCTTCATACACCGAGCCTATTCTCGACTTACGTGAATGAATGGGAATTGCGGTGAAAATGCCAACGTCCGGGATGGTGATTCCAGACTGGATATTGGAACTCTCATCCTGACCGATGGACCTTGCAGTCGGCACTTCCAAACCTCGAATTTGCGATCAGCAATTCCAAATCTTGAATGTGCAATCAGCAATTCCGAACCTTGAATTTGCAATTAGCAATTCCAAACCTTGAATCTGCAATCAGCAATTCCAGGCCGCGAATTTGCAATAAGCAATTCCAAATCACGAATTTGCAATAAGCAATTCTAAATCGCGAGTTTGCAATCGGCAATTCCAAACCTTGAATTTGAAATCTGAAATTCCTGATCACGAATTTGCAATTCCAGATAACGAATTTGCAATCGGCAATGCCAGATCGCGAATTTGCAATCAGTGATTCCCGATCGCGAATGTGCAATAACCGATTCCAGATCGCGAATTTGCAATCAGCAATACCAGCTCGCGAAATTGAATTCCGCAATGCCAAATTTCAAACCATGAATTTGCAATCAACAATTTCAGATTAAGAATTTGCAATCAGTGATCCCAGCTAACGAGTTTGAAATCAGCAATTCCAGATTGCACATCTGCAATCAACAATTCCCGATCACGAATTGGCATTCCGCAAATCTCAATTTGAAATCACGAATTTGTAATCAGCGAGATTCCAAATTTCAAATCACGTATCTACAATCATCGGGATTCCAAATTTCGAAGCACTTATCTGAAATCAGCGATTCCAAACTCCACATAACGAATTTACATTCGGCGGTTCTAAAACTCCCAATAACAAAGCTGCAATCAGCAATTGCAAATGTTCGATTAATAAGTTCGGAATCAACAACTCCAGATCACCAATTTGCAATCAGCGATTCCCCATTCCAAAACACAAATTTGCAGTCACCGATATTCAAACTTTTAATCAACGAATTGGCAATCAGCGATTCCAAGTTCCAAATCACGACTTTGGCAATCAGCGATTCCAAGTTCCAAATCACGACTTTGGCATCAGCCAAACATTCACAAATTTGCAGTCACAATATTCACAAATTTGCAGTCACCGATATTCCAACTTTCAATCAACGAATTGGCAATCACCGATTCCAAGTTGCAAATCACGACTTTGGCAATCAGCGATTCTAAATTCCAAATCACGACTTTGGCATCAGCGATTCTAAATTCCAAACCGCGACTTCGACAGTCAACGATTCCCAACTCCAAATCACGACTTTGGCATCACCGATTCCAAATTCCAAATCACAAATTTGCCATCAGCGATTCCAAATGACGATTCCAAACCTGTATGAACCACGAATTGTTCCGGCCACTTTGAAACCGCTTTATTCACCGGCACAATTGAATCACTCGTAACAGCCGCCGATAAGATAATTTCGAAGGATGCGCACCAGAGCCATCGTCCATTAGCAATAAGTGCGTGTTCATTAAAGCCGAGGACTTTTCGGTTAACCGGTGCGTGCGTGTAAAACAGGTGGTGCACCCAACAAGTGTGTGTGTACAAGGTGTTTGAGGCCTCGAGCCTCGGGGTCTTTTCTCATTTCACGCATCACGTACAGCTCGCGCACGTTTGTACGTAGCAAGTACTTCGTAATATACCATCCGCGTGCCTAAAAACAAAACAGAAAACACGCCGTTTATCTCGATCGTCGCTCGATCTGTTGGCTCATAGTCCCGCGAGTTCTTAAATTTCCGAAGAAGCATCCTCCGCAACGGCATTTGCAGTGCCATTATCGAGCTCTTTCGTATTTGCAGTCGAGGATGAATGTACATCACTCTGAATTCTCCCAACCGAAGTTACGACCCTTTTAGCTGCCGCTTTACCTCCATACCTCAGCGCGGTTCCGTTAAGGCAGGTGTGTGTGTGTGTGTGTGTGTGTGTGTGTGTGTGTGTGTGTGTGTGTGTGTGTGTGTGTGTGTGTGTGTGTGTGTGTGTGTGTGTGTGTGTGTGTAGGTGTGTGTGTGTGTGTGTGTAGGTGTGTGTGTGTGTAGGTGTGTGTGTGTGTAGGTGTGTGTGTGTGTGTGTAGGTGTGTGTGTGTGTAGGTGTGTGTGTGTGTAGGTGTGTGTGTGTGTAGGTGTGTGTGTGTGTGTGTAGGTGTGTGTGTGTGTGTAGGTGTGTGTGTGTAGGTGTGTGTGTGTGTAGGTGTGTGTGTGTAGGTGTGTGTGTGTGAAGGTGTGTGTGTGTAGGTGTGTGTGTGTGTGTAGGTGTGTGTGTGTGTGTGTAGGTGTGTGTGTGTGTGTGTGTGTGTGTGTGTGTGTGTGTGTGTGTGTGTGTGTGTGTGTGTGTGTGTGTGTGTGTGTGTGTGCGTGCGTGTGCGTGTGCGTGTGCGTGCGTGTGTGTGTGTGTGTGTGTGCGTGTGCGTGTGTGTGTGTGTGTGTGTGTGTGTGTGTGTGTGTGTGTGTGTGTGTGTGTGTGAGTGTGTGTGTGTGTGTAGGTGTGTTTCAATATATCGCGACGCACATCTCCGCTGCGTGTTCCGCGCGCGTGCACTCGCAGCTTCAGTAGCGAATGGGTGATATAGTTGCGCAAGAGACCTACAAAAGCGATCCATGGAAGCGAAAGAAGGAGGAGCGCAATGTACGCGGTGTAGCTGTGCTATTCGATGAGTGATCCGGACCGGACGCGCGAGGGTAGTCGCACGACAGCCGGGAGGCAATGTGTACCAGAAAGCAACTGTAAATCTTTTCCACCAGGATCCTCTTTTGCTATGTTTTATCCACATGCGCATGAACCTCAACTATATCGCGTCCATGTATATTTATACGCATATACGCGTGTACATTGCGAAAATTAATGTGATATCAGGTACATAGTGTAACTGCGCTCGCGTACGCGCGCCTTTCCCTCCTCAATCTCGCGGCAAGATTCTCCGCGGTTTTCATTGCCTCCTAATCGACCGCGTCTTTGCACATAGGGAATGAGGATTAAGTTGCTCCAGGATATCCCTCGTGCAAGGTAGATTCAATCTGACTCATCGGCGAGCGTGATCGCGAGGCGCGCCAATGAATCGAAGTTGTTTTTCCATCGCCGCAAGATACGATCAAGAAGAAAAAAAATGGAAAATTGAGTGTGTCGCAATGGATGGAGCAGGGTGAAGGCTGTTTTTGGAATTTGGGCCTTGCTGATTGCAAATTCGTTGTCTGGAAGATTCAATTGCTGATTGCAAATTTGGAATCGCTGATTACAAATTCGTGATTGGACGATTACAAATCGGATCGGATTGGATTGGATTTCAAATTGTTGATTGAACATTCGGAATTGCTGAATGCAAATTTGTTGTTGGGAATTTTAGGCCGGCTTATTGTAAATTCGTTATTTGGAATTTGTAATCTCGCATATTGTAGACGCGTGGTTTGAAATTCCGCCGATTACAAATTCGTGATTTCGAATTTAGAAACGCTGATTGAAAATTTGTGATCTGGAATTGCCGATTGCAAGTATGCCATCAGTATTGAATGTGGGTCTTGCTATGCAGCGGAAATGAGAGTCGGATGTGGATCGACAATCTTTTACCCTAACATTGCATTTTCATCGATGGAGGAGTGAGACGATAACCCACTGATTGAATGAATTGGGGATTCTTATTAATCCAATATCGGTGCCTCAGGGGCAACTTGAGGCTCTGAATTTCGGTGCAGCTGCCCTGACATTTGTCCTCGATCATTAGAAACTCGGGAGTTCAATGTACGTGCCAATTAAATCCGCCGTTTTGGAATTCCTGCTAAATGGAATGGAATCAAAATGCAATAACCTGTTGAAATACCACACTATCATTATTGAGGAGTGAATTGACTCGACGATTTTGAAATTTTCATAAAAGAAAAGGAAGAGGACAATGTCAATTTGAACGGCCACATGTACAGTGTTGGTATTGCAGATCAAAGGTAAACCGAAAATTTCTATTGCTAAATGTTAGTTCGAACATTAAACGCGTTTTTCTCGCTACCGTGTTTTTTAATCTGGCCGGAAACATCACTCAGCCAAATATACATCGAACACTTGAAATTATGATCTCGGATGCATTTTCCATGGAACTACTTACGGAATTTGCAATTGGTTACTAACTTTTTTTTATAATCAATTACTCGTCCGATTTTTTGCTCAAAAATACAAGTTTCGATTCAAATCTGCACCATCTTTGTTAAAAGAAGGCATTTTCTAATTTCCGTACGCAGTTCCACAACTTTCACTATACATTTTCAAGACTTTTTTTATTTCTTCTTCTAGGTTGAAAGCTACAAGAGAAATCTTTCCGGCCACGGAACACATTGCACTACTTTGCGGTCTTGGATTCTGACGCCGCCATCTTCGAGAAAAAAATTACCAAAAAAATGTTTTCGTACACTCAAAACTATGTATACCAAAGTTTTCGACTTCAATTTAGTCCTGCTTCCATTGTACTCGTTTAAAAAATCTTAAGATTGGCGTTTTTAAGAGCTCGAGTGGCTTCACCCCTAAAGATCCCAAACAATTGATTATCTCAAAATCCAACAAGTTTCCGAACCCAAACTCCGTACCAGGGCTAACTTGCGAAGCCTTTGAGAGCCCTCGCTCAAAGTGCCCATATAGGGTCGCCTGTCGTAACAAAAATGCCAGCATTCAGCCATTAAACGGTTTGCTGATAATCGGCCAATGATTCGTCGACCAGCATTGGGGTACTGTAGGCGGATGAACGGCTTGCCAGATCTATGTCAGCCATTCGTGGGCCAATACTATCGCACCGATAATGTGGCGATCAGCATTGGGGTATCGTAGGTAGATGAACGGCTTGCCAGATCTATGCCAGCCATTCGTGGGCCAATACTATCGCACCGATAATGTGGCGATCAGCATTAGGGTATCGTAGGCGTATGAACGGCTTGCCAGATCTATTCCAGCCATTGATGGTTTGTTTTTGGGTGTTTTGCAAATGCAGGTCGTTAAACTGTAACACGTAAAAACAAGGGATAAGGTTTCGAAAAGCATATCCCACTGATGAAGCTGAAAATTTGCACCAACCTTCTTTTCAATACTTTAAGAGAACCTTTAAAAGGATATTGGCGACTAGCAATAGTTTTCCATATATCGTATATTGAAAGTTATCTATTGTACTGCGCTTCTACTATATTAAATAAACCCAAACAAAACCATCCCACATGGCAAGTGATATGCACATACGTGCGAGCACTGTTTGCCAGGAAGCAGCGCGGCCGGAGGAGTGGGGGGTGTCTATCGGATATATAGATATACTCGTATGGCGTGAAATAATAAATTTTATAATGCGATATATCGAAAACTATTGCTAGTCGTCAAAAATCCGTTAACGGTTTCTCTTAGGATAATGAGAGGAAGTTCATTGCAAAATTTCAGCTCGATCAGAGGAGTATGCTTTTCGGAACTTCACCCAAAACGAGCGAGTTATTTTTACAGCCTAAATGGACCGAAAAAATTATCGGTAAACTTTAATGTCACGAATAAAATTATCGGCATAAAAGTAAGGAACGAACAAACGATGGATTCTGTAAGTGTTAGAATGGCTAAGTGGGTAGGGCGCTCGACACTAGAACGAAAGGCGCAGGTTCGATCCCGATGAAAGGCAAAAACTTGAACAATTCAGAAAGCGTTTTTAATGCAATTATTCTATTTACATGGACATAAGTAAAGCATAAGAAAACAAAAAAGATACTACTTGAATTTTTATATTCATAATTTGTCAATTTTTTGTTTTTCATTTCCGGCAGAAGATCCGGCAGCCGTTGCTGGGCCAATATGGGCGTATGATAGTTGGCCAAGTCTTAGCAGCCATTCATTACCATTACCAACCATGCATGGTGCGGATCTGGCCCGTTTGTATAGCCATTACCGCGCCATCGTTTGTTCTCTGGCAACCAGTCGTGGGCCATTACTGTGCCGATTGTAAAACCCTATTTGGGTGGACGGCCATTCAAGGGCCCAGGTGAGGCTTCCAAGTCCTGATGAAGGCACAATCGTCGCCGATTCGCATTCCACCCGCGAGATAGCAACGAGGAGCAAATTTGACCAGATGTCTCGCACGCGTCCCCATATTTAATCTCAATTAGAATCCTGAATTTGTAAACGTCCGGTAGAGCGTGTAATCTGGCATAGATAGAAAAGCGATACAAGGGTAGTCGTGCGATCCCCTTCTGCTCAGCCGGAGTAGCTGTAAATCAACCGCACTGCGAGAATCACGCACACACACACACTGGCATGCATTTACAGACTCGTATGATATCAGTCATCGCGTGTGTCGCATATCCTCTGCCTCTGTACTCGCTTTCCATCTCTTGCCTCATCTTACCCACGACTCCCTCGATCCATATATCTACGTATGAATCCGCAGGCAATCTGCTATACATGCACACCAGGTTACGTACACTCGATCTACCCACGTTACTTAGGATCGGCAAGAGACACAACGAGAGAGAGAGAGCGCGAGAGAGAGAGAGAGAGAGAGAGAGAGAGAGAGAGAGAGAGAGAGAGAGAGAGAGAGAGAGAGAGAGAGAGAGAAGAGAGAGAGAGAGAGAGAGAGAGAGAGAGAGAGAGAGAGAGAGAGAGTGAGGTTCCCCATCTCCTATCGTGATGCTCTGCATATATCGGCCACACGGGACCGTTTCCTCTCCTCATACCCTTGGATTCTCTCACGGGGCACGCGGAACCGGTGCACACATACACCACCGTGATCTTTGCAAGAGCAAGCGAGACAAAAAGAACACACTCACACACGCAGTGTGTGGTTAATGTCCCGTTCGATCGGTCCCCTCGATCTTCCTAGAGAGCTCAAGGGGCAGAGGGGGCACTCTCTATCGATTTTCACCCGCAAATACGAACAAGATTTGATCGTCGGTTAATCGGAGACTCGTGTAGTATGTCGAACCAGCGAAGACACCTCGTTCCGATAAGAATCTATCGCGCGATCGCCCGATAAATCAGTGCGAGGAGCTTACTCGTATATCGCAGCGTTAAGGGGGCTGGGGGCCGGGTTGAAATTCCGAACTTTGAATTATCAGAACGCTCAAAACTCCGAAAGAATTTTACATGAAGGCCCAATGCTCCGAACATTTGAACATCGTCAAAATAATTCGGCTATGGAAGTTTTAAGTTTCAAAATGATGGATTAATCGACGAATGATTTCAAGATTTTTTTTTATTAAGAAGTCGTTTTACGTAAATTTTGAAATTTGTCTAGACGATATTATACGTTCTACATCATTTACAGTCAACTGTGTAGTCTTTCGCTGACATGATGTTGCCAAGGGGGCCGGGTTTAAATTACGAACTTTGAATGCTCCGACGGCTTAAAATTGGTATTCTTAGTGTTCCGAAATTGCCAGCGAAAGTCTACACAGTTGACTGTAAATGATGTAGAACGCATAACAGTGTCTAGACAAATTTCAAAATTGACGTAAAATCACTTCTTAATAAAAGCAAATCTTGAAATAATTCGTCGATTTATAGGAAATTTAGAAACTTAAAACTTCCATAGCCGAATTATTTGGACGGTGTTTAGTTTTTTGGAGCTTTGGTCTTTAGTGTGAAATTCTTTCGGAGTTTTGAGCGTCCTGGTCATTCAAAGTTCGGAATTTCAACCCAGCACCTTCTTGAATTTCGGAACATTAAAATTATGAATTTTAAACCGTCGGAGCATTCAAAATTCGGAATTTCAATCCGCCCCCGTTAGGGAAACGAATCTCTCCGTTTGGACCTTTTAAATGGAAACTGACAGTGAGCGTCATTATTGCTCAGCACTACAAACCGAAGGGACAATCTAGATGCCTCTTATCAGTAGCTATCTAAATCACCTCCATGTATGTTCTACGATCTTTTTTCGTTTTCAAGAAAAAAATATTTTTTTTTGTTTTCTATTTTGTGTATGCACTTTCGTCGCGATTTTTATCACTTTTGTTGTCGTTATGGAGTGCTCTAAATGACTAAATGACCAACTGAACACTCACGTGAATGCTTTAGATTTTGATCAAAAGATCAAAAAATAGGTTTGACAGGATCAGTCAATAAACTTCAGATGATCCAAAAACAGCAATACTTATACTAGTCTAAATGACTCTTAAATGCGTTTGAAAACTAGTAAGCGGAAAGTACACATGCAAAAGAGAAAAAACCTAAAAACATAGTCTACGCGAAAACGCGAAAAAAATTGACAGACGCTTTTTTTCTTGAAACGTGGAAAAGATCGTGGAATGGGGACGATTCGGATAAGTGATTGAAGTCCAAGGCATCTAGATTTTCGTTTGAAGGGAGAATTTGTCCTTGAAATTTTCAAAAAATCAATTTGAGCTCAACATAAGCAGCTAGAAGAAGAGGAGGGATGCCTCTATGGACCAGGCATTGCCGATTAGCGGTAATTATAAACACATTTGAGTAAACACATTACAAAACTTTAAACGCGTTTTTCTCGAAAACACGTTTTTAAAAATGGCTGACATTCTCCTGACCGCTGTAATTAACATATCGACCTGAAATTTGGAGAGCATACTCAGAAAATATGTCTTCACGGAATGACGGATCGTTTTTTTTTAATAGATACATTTTTGCATTTATTATTTATCTTTTTATGCGAAAAAAACGCGAATGTTTGATTTTTTTTTAAATTGCCGCCATTTTCCGAAATTTGTACTAAACAAAAAACCCATCCGTCATTCCATGACCAAAGGGTCACAGATTGATAATATGCTTTGAATTTGTGTTTCAGATCAACAAAGAGGGGGCAGTGATGTCAGCCGTTTACCTCCCGCGATTTGAGGACCTGTTTTCGTGGAGCTGCAACGGCCGCCATTTTGGTTTAAAAAAAAAATTTTTTTTTTAACGTTCTGTATATCATGAATAAAAGCAAGAAAAAAACCGCACTCAAAAAGCTTTACTCGATTCCTTTAAAAAAAATTAAATGTAAACACCTGAAATATGGCACTCCAAGGACAAAGTCTCCGTTAAACGTCACTTTCCGGGCCACCTTGCATATATGTTTATGGTAAATCTGATAATTTGAAAATTCGACTGCCAAGTCCACGGCCAAAGGGAAGGAATGACAGGGCTAAAAGCTGAGTCGAAGCTGAGAAAATTCTGATCTGTGACAATGCTGCAGGTGAAATCAAACCTGATTGATCAGGATCTAGCACTGCCGGTAGGGGCGATAACACTTTTAAAAACACGGAAATCAGTACTCATTTTGCGGACTGGTGGCGAAGGTTTTTCGTCCCGGGGTACGGAAGTGGGCCTCGATCTGGAAAAAAATTGAGCTTGCGAGTATGTTCGTGGAGTCTTTTACTGGTGCACTTTATCGTTGAACATGTTCATAAAAAATGTTACATTTCCAATCGTTGGTGCATGCACAATCGGAATATGCAAATAAATAATGTAACGAATCAAGGTTACGTGTTTGCAAGCAGCAATACCGATTTTTCTATCACATTTCTAGCTTTGCAATACTTGTTCTACAGCCAGGAAGGATCATTTTGTCCTTCATTTTGATAAATATCGATGAACCGTCGAATGGTTCCGATATTTCTTATACTTGGATCCGTTTACTGAAAGCTCAGCTTCGAAGTTTCTATAAGATGCACCAGTTCGTTTTCGAAAAAAAAAAATGATTTACAAAAATAAGACAATAAAATTCCAGTTCAAGGCGTGAAATTTTATAAGAAACTGGATCAAATTGTCTGGATCTTAATATGAATTTTTCTCGTAAACGATGCAGCGAAAGTTACGCAAACTTCGAAGTTGGACTTCCATCGGACGTATCTTCGTCTGAAGGACGATCGGTATCCTTTGGCGTTCATCAAGCGCACCGCACGACTCCCCTTGACAATGAGAAAGAAACATTCCAGCTTTATGGGAACATCCAGCATTTTTTTAAAGGATCATTCCACCTTTTTCGGAATATTCAGCATATTTTCATAGAAACATTCCAGCCTTATGGAAATGTTCAGCATTCTTGAACGGAAAATTTCAGCTCTATGGAAACATCTAGCGTTTTTTAAAGAAACATTCCAGCTTTATTGGAACATCCAGCGTTTTGATAAAGAAACATTCCAACTTTTTGATAATCTAGCGTTTTTTGAAGAAACATTCCTGCTTCATGGGAACATCCAGCGTTTTTAACAAGGTCGTTCCAACTTTATTGGAACATCCAGCATTTGTGGAAGAAACATTCCAGCTTTACTGGAACATGCAGCATTTTTTAAGGAAACATTCCAACTTTTTTGGAACATTCAGCGTTTTTAAAATAAATATTCCAACTTTTTTGGAACATACAGCGCATTTAAAATAAATATTCCTACTTTATGGGAACATCCAGCGTTTTTTGAAGGATCATTCCAGCTTTATTCCAACATACTTGAAGGGGAAATTTCAGCTTCGTGGGAACATCCGACGTTTTTAAAAGAATCATTTCTGCTTCATTGGAACATCCAGTGTTTTTGGAAGATGCATTCCAGCTTTAGTGGAGAATTTAGAGTTTTTGAAAGAAACATTCCAGCTTATTTCGAGCATCCAGCGTTTTTTAAACAAACATTTCACCTTTTTTGGAACATTCAGCATTTTTAAAAGTAATCTTCTTACTTTACGGAAACATCCAGCGTTTTTAAATGGATCATTCCAGCTTTATTGCAATATCCAGTATACTTGAAGGGGAAATTCCAGCTTCATGGGAACATCCAGCGTTTTTTAAAGAAACATTCCTGCTTTATGGGAACATCCGACGTTTTTAAAAAGATCATTCCTGCTTTATTTCAACATCCAGTGTTTTTAAAAGAAGCATTCCAGCTTTAGTGGAGAATCCAGAGTTTTTAAAAGAAACATTCCAGCTTTTTTCGAACACCCAGCGTTTTTTAAACAAACGTTCCAAGTTTTTTGGAAAATCCAGCGTTTTCAAAAGAAATATTCCTACTTTATGGGTTTTCAAAAGGATTAGTCCAGCTTTATTGGAACATTCAGCATTATTTTAAAGAAACAGTGCAACTTTTTTTTGGAAAATCCAGCGTTTTCAAAAGAAACATTCCTGCTTTATGGGAACATCCAGCGTTTTTAAAAGGATCATTCCAGCTTTATTGGAACATCCATCATTTTTCAAAGAAACATTGAAATTTTACTGAAACATCTAGCATTTTTTAAAGAAACGCTCCAGCTTTTTGGAACATACGGCGTTTAAAAAAAAAACATTTCAACTTTTTTGGAACATCCAGTATTTTTAGAAGAAATATTCCTACTATATTGGAACATCCAGCGTTTTTAAAAGGATCATTCCAGCTTTATTGGAATATCCAGCATCCATGAAGGGAAAATTCCAACTTCATGGGAACATCCAGCGTTTTTTTAAAAACATTCCTGCTTTGTGGGAACATCCAACGTTTTCAAAAGGATCATTCCTGCTTTATTGGAACATCCAGTGTTTTCAAGAGAAGCATTCCAGCTTTAGTGGAGAATTCAGAGTTTTTGGAAGAAACATTACAGCTTTTTGGAACATCCAGCATGTTTGAAAAGATCATTCCAGCTTTACTGGAACATCCATTATTTTTTAAACGAACATTCCAGCTTTTTTGGAACATCCAGCATTTCCGAAAGAAACATTCCAGCTTCATTCGACTATCAAATGAACTATCATGTATCAGAATTTCACCGTGTATTCAATTACCATCGTGTACAAGCAATAAAGTAAACAAAAAAAACGGTCCACGGTACTCACGATTTCCAGCATCGATGTTTTCTCGTTCCGGCGATCATGATTCCCACCATCGGCAAGCAGAAAAAACTCAACAGTTTGCCCCGTACCTTCACAGTGCACTGTCCACGTTGAATTAAGAAAAAACCGTTTTACAAAAAACAAACAAAGAACAGGTCGCGTAAAAAAAAATTCGTCTCTGATCGTAGGTCGTTACGAATGATCACTGAATGTTATCACGAGGGTCTCGAACTTGCTGCAATTCCTTAACCGTCCCGCAGCGTCCTCGACCTTTGCCCCTGAACTTTCTCCCTTTCCCGCGCGTCCTTCAACCGACGACCTTGCCTCTCGTCGCGATATATTTTCGCCGCGAACGTATCAAAGCCGTGCGTTCGTCGGCTGCAAGTTGTCAATGGCGGACTCGCGAACTTTTTCGTAACCGCGATGACGATGCTCGTGAATGGGGCAAGGCTCGAGCTTGCGGCACTCCGAGTGTCGACGAGCGAAAGAAAAGTCAACGGCGAGGCAGAAAGGGCCGGAAAAGCCAAAAATGGAAAATACAGTAACGTTGTTGAATGTAACGTAGCCGAAGAACTACTTGATGCGCCGTTGATCTTGCCCGTGCAAGAGTGGGCGTACGAATCCACTCGCGGCCGAGGGATACAGTACGAAGTTACAAGCTCCCGAGACTCCTTCACCAAGCGAAGAGGAAGAGACGCGCAGAGAGCCGCGAAGGACTTGCGACGAGCGGTGAACGGATGATGACGAGGAGGACGAAGTCGACGACCACGACGACTACTCCTCCGTAAGTGTGTACAGGGAAAGGCGGCGATGGTTTAGCAGAGAGTAGAGAAGGAGTAGGTACCTCGCAGAGTGGAGCACAACGCCGTAATGACATGGTCTAGGAGATGCCGGTCAGTTTTGTAATAGGTCCCGGTAAAAAGTGAATTTTCCAAGGTGGGGAAACGGCCCCGGAGCCAATCGGACGATGATCCAACGTACCGTGAGCCAACGCCGAGACCCAATCAGAGCGCGACATTCCGGAGCGAATCTTCACCGGATATCCTCTACTCCCATGCCGATCTGTCGCTGATATTCCTCGCGATCCTTTTCCCTCGCAAAGAAAAATAAAAGCCAGATCTCAACAACGATGTTGCCCTTCGATTTTATTCATCGATGCACACTGCAAAAACTATGAGTGTTTGACGTGTGTTCAATGTATGCAGAAGTAACGCAACATAAAGGCGCGTTGCTATGTTGATTTTGCACACTTGTACATTTGGTAACACGTGATGCATTACAATTACAGATGTAATGCGTTAAAATTACACACGTGAATGTGCAATTTTTACGCGTTAAATTATTACACACCATTACAATGTGTGTAGCTGTTCCCATCAATGACACGCTTATTCGAAGAGACATAAAGCGTGTAGCATCAATATACAAGACGCATTTTTACACACATTGGACTAAACAACACACGTTGGTAGCAACATACGAGCAAAAATAACACGGGAAAAAGCAACACACTTTAAGGATGTATGGCAACTAAGTTATTTACTACTGTTCGAATTGAAACTCACTGATATTGTAAAGGAAAATATCGAGAACTTTTTGAGATTAAAAAAACAAAATTTGCCCACGTGAATGCTGAGATAAACGAATTCAAAGTTGGGTCATTTAACACGGGGAACATAGGACTGTACGTCCAAAATTCCCTTTACATTGGCAAAATAGGTATTTCCGGAGTACTCTTTTGTATAAAAAACTTTTGTGCGGTATCGCTGTAATATGCATGATACGGTAAAAATAAAAAATCGACATGTGCCCATATATTTTGCGAGATATTACGAGTTAAATGGGACCGTTTTCGTATTTCTTTAGCTCGTATGTCGTAACCACGACAACGTCAGGGAAAACATACATCAAATCAGCAACTAAATTTGCAGTTAAAAATTGAAAATTCTTCTTTCTGTACCGCATGTTTTACTTTGAGCTGTGGTAAATCTCCTTTTTAGCTTCAATGAACATTACAATTATTTTATTTAGTTTTTAAATGCGATTTTTGTAAATTGCATAATCAGTTCTGTAACGACTCTGCAGTAGCTGCCATACATCCTTAAGTATGTTGATTGCGAGTTATTGATCATATGTTTCAAAAGTCACCTTGGTTACGGCATCACGTGAAACTCATTAGTTGATTTGACATCGATTGATTAATCGGTTAATTGAAGGCCACATTTGGTCTTCACTTTTTGTTTCATTTATAGATCATTTTTGAGTTTGTCACGTGGAAGAACCTGAAATTGGAATCTCTTTTCCAAAACCTCGATAGCTGCATTGGGTCTTCAGCGACGTATTTTTGTTTCGAGGCCATCACCGACGAGCAACAAGCGGCCGTTATCGTGAAGCTGTATGAGAACCTAGCCTATGCGAAGACAAGAAAGACAGTGACACCTCTCATACATACTACAGAGTAGTATATCAGTGCTGTTGAGTTCAGTTCAATAAATGCATTTATTTTGACGGTAAGCAGCTTTTGTTATTCGATTTATTATTCCGACGCATCCCATGTATATACAGTAGGGTCAAAGTGGAAACAGTGGCATCAGTGGGTACACTGAACCTTTTCTGTTTATCAGAAGTGGACATGTATATATGTGCGTCTTTTTCACATTAGAACCCCTTCGGATGACAATAGGTTTGAACCTGTCTGTGAGTCGCTCCGCGCAATTCGGTTGTGAGAGGTGATTTTATATCATTTTTGTGTCAAAAGTTGAAAAACCAGCTGAGTTTGTATGTTTTTTGCTTCTTTACCTATCACAGTTATGTTCGAAGTCATTGTTCTCCCGCAATATACAGTTATATTGCGGTATTTGAGTATTGTGTTTGTTAACCTAACAAAAATACAGACTTGTCAGTAAGGTAAATGTCCCAATTATTGAACAGCTAAGGATCTGGGGGATTGAATTCGGTGAGAAAAAAATATAAAATCAAGAAAAAAACCATCGCTTTCATGTTCAAATGATACTTTGATATTTTTACTTTCGAAAAATCACCTTTTAAATTATTTTTAAACCATTTCAAATGAAAAAAAAAGAATAACAATGTGAAGCATGCAAATGTCCCAATTATTGAACACTGGAAGTACCTATGTCCCTAATATTGAACAGGCATGTCCCAGTTATTGAACATTCTCGAGAATTCTTTTTCCGTTCTGAAGATATTATTTTGGGTACAATATTAAGAAATAAAAGCAAAATCAAACACTTAAATAATCTTTTATTAATCATGTAAAAAAAACAAAAATATCTATTCAATCTATTTTGACAGGTTTTTGGTTCATTCGCATTTGGCTTTTTTGTGCTTTTCAACTCGAACTTTATTTTATTTTTCTTTTCAGCTTCCTCGATTTTATGTTCTATTTTTGTTTGATTTTGTCGCAGCTTGGCTCCCTGAAATATCGGAGAGCAAAAAATATTGAACATTACATTCGTATTTTTAGGTTACATTTAGGTTATATTGTCTTTTTACTTTCCTTTTTATGTTTATTGCACGAAAATAGAAATAAAAAAAAGTGACGATTTTAGAGTTATTATTAAAAGAATGAAGGTAAGTTTATTCAGGAACTCACAGTTTTTGTTGGAATAAATCCGATTCACACGATCTGTCACACGTTAACTGTCTCGATGTTTTGATGGGTTTAATGACGCCATCTTGGAGAATTCGAGTGTTCAATAATTGGGACACACTGCATTTTCTATGTCCCAATGATCGAACACCGTATTTTTTAACAAATAATTAAGTAATTGTTTTTTTTTAATTGTTATTTGTAAGATATTTTCTGAGGAACCTGAAACGCCTTTACTTTTTGAGAAGCGACAGTTTTTGAATTTTTTATGCCCTTACGCATGAAGCGGCGCGTCTTAGCAAAAACGATAAGCAGTTACCACGAGACGTCAAATCGGGTCACCGTTGCTGATTAAATAATTTTTTTTCTCTATTAATTAAAGCTTTTTTTGCACAAGTAAGGTAACATTTCGATAGATACAAGTTCCATATATGTAGTGAAATTTTTATAAATATGTAAATGCATGCAGGTGAATGAGAAATAATAGAAATACGAGATAGTGTTCAATAATTGGGATATTTACCTTACCCGCTTTAGAAAATAAAAGCGGGTCGGTACACAGTGGCTCAATTTTTCGAGGTACGCAGAGGTAAGTCATATTATGAATATATTCGCGTTGTGATTTAGATAGGTACTGGTACTACCTCATTAGATAGGTACTCATGGTTGATTAATATTCAATAAATGATTGTGGTTGATCTCATAATATGCTGTCTTTTTTTAATGAATTTTTCAATCGTTTACTGTACAATACTCCCCACTGTATAGAGAAAAGCACTCCATTACCTACAAGTGTACTGTGGATCAGGGTAATTTTCTTCAAATTTTGCTTGATTTTGAAATTTTGTTTGACTGTGAAATTGGGCAAGTCGACAGTGGATCAGATCCCATTTTTTTTAAATGGTTATTATCTCAATATCTATTGGGTTAGGGCGTTTAGTGTCTTTTAACAAAATGAAGCCTTTGAACACACCTCACGTTTAGTCAAGGTTTGATTGAGATTATGTGAACGGTTAGGCAGCTGTAGACCTCTGAAAAAATGAGCCACTGATCCCACTCTGACCCTACTGCAAAAAGAAGTGTGTTCTGTTTACACACTTCGAGTGTGTGAATGGCGGCAGACCCTTTTTACACGTTTTAACGTGTGTAAGAAAATACCACACGCAAGTGTGTTGTTCGAACGCAACTATCCGTGTTATTTTTACACCGTTATTTTTCACACACGTTAAGGGGCTATACCAGTGTGACACTTTTAAAAAATCGATTTTTTTGCCTTCTTCGACAGTTTATAATTTCAAGAATATCCTGTAAAAAATTCAAGACCGTATCTCTAATCATTTTATCTTGCAAAAATCGATAGTTAAATCTTTAAACGCGTTTTTCTCGAAATGAGATTTTTCAAATTTGCTGACATTGTAACTCAAAGAGCAATTATCCGATTGACCCGAAATTTGAACTGAGTACGCTTGAATATATTTACTCTACAATGACGTAGGATATTTTTGATTGGATGAAAGTCGACGATATGGCATTGAAAAAAACGACCATTTTATAGGCAAGAAAACACTTTTTTCATAATTACGCCATTTTCTTAGATTTTGATATTTTTCGAAAATCCTACGTCATTGTACAGGAAATACCTTCCAATTTAACGACTTTTTTTCCTTTTTCGGTTCCAGCTACTCAATCGGCCGGAATCATGTCGGCAGTGGAGGAACTTTTTTTTTGCGCCTGCTAAGTCAGCGTATAAGTCGCTAGGATCTCAATATTTTTCTATGAAAAAATTCTGTAATATAGGTCAATTATAGCCAAATATATTCCTAATTTTCCGAAACATTTAATTGAGTACTTTTCCTCCAAAAAATTCCCGAAAATCACCCAAATTTTCACCGTTCACACTGCTATAGCCCCTTAAGGAGGTTGGAGCGATTCAATTGAGTCAAATGACGGTTTATTCATTTTTTTTCAATGAACCTCAAAAAAATGCATACGAGGTACAGATGTATTCTGTATATGCTAATTTTTCAAAACATATAATCAAAGGGCAAAATTGTGCATTTAAATATTTTTATTACGTAAAGTAGAAAAACTTTTGTGTTACTACCAACTTGAAAAAGTATAACATTATCGATGATTATTATGAAAAAACTACGACAACGAATGTTTTATACAATTCACAATGAAATTTTGAGTAATTTATAATTATGCCTATTCATATTTACGTCACGAGATTATTGGCCCATGGTTTACGATAGGCAAGATGAGGATTTTTTTTCTAAATATTTACAAAGGTCCAGTTTGCGTTAATCCGTTGTTAGAAATGGTTTATCTTGGTGCTAAATAACAAAAAAAATTACGTAACCTTTAGTGTGAAAGTCTTGCCCATCTAACCGCATGTTAAATTATATACATTAAACTATTTTTTATCTTAAAGTTAATTAAGATTAAACTATTATTTATTTTAAAGTTTATTTTAAAGTATTAAAATTTATTATTGATTAAAAAAAATTATTTTATTTTAAATTTAAAATTAAACTATTATTTATTTTAAAGTTCAAAAAATTCGTAAAGACTCAGTACAGTCTAAACAATAACATGTATTTTTTATTAAATTTAACCTTGGATTTTGGCTAACGTTCCAACCTCCTTAAAACGTGTAAAAAGTGTCTACAGCCATTTACACAGCTGAAGTGTGTAAACACGTTTGTTTTTGCAGTGAAGTGCCTGTGATGGAAAATTGATGCAACGACCAAAATTGATAAATATTTCTGGATGTTCTTACCCTTTGGGGTGATAAAGGGGCACCACTTTGAAAGACTCGTATTCAAAATCGTTTTTACATAACGTCGCTACCATATAAATTCCTGGTGAACGTGTATTTACAACTACAGTTCCGATCCCACGACAAGTTCCACGCTCCCGTAGAGTTGGAACATTTTCCATCTCTTTCTCCCCCCCCCCCCCGGTCTCCCTCATTGTGTTTTTTTCTTTCAGGCCGATCCACGTCAGTCCGAGAATTCAAGATCGGTAGAGAGGATCGGTTATTCGTGAATCCGTTGCGTTGCTCGATCGACAGGCAGCCATTACACTGTAGACGTGGCGCGCTGTTCCTCAAACTACCTCAAGATACAGAAATAGACGGAAACACGTACACGGGGCTGCTGGTGCACATGCGAATGGGGTACTCTTGCGCACGGCCACACGGAAAATCTTGCCGTTGTTTGTGGACGTAATGCGCGCGCGAGCGAGCACTCGTTGTTTGTGATGCCGCTGTGCGAGATCGGTAAACGCCCGGAGGATTTCCGGGTCTCCATGCGTCTGTGTAACGGTGAACGGGAAGAAATTGTGCATAGGGAAAAAAAAGCGTTCCGGGACTGGAGGGAAACTTTGGCGGGATTCCGGTCTTTTCTCTCTCGTTACACGCGAAACGCGCAAACTCTCTTGTTCCCGAGAGCGCAGTCAATTCATCCTTTGGCTATAGTTCATCGTGATCATGCCGGCCGCCTGCTTTTCTTTTTATTCCCAGATCATCTCTGCCTCCGGTGGAGAACGATAGCGCGCTCGATTCCCACAGGGATATTCGCCGAGAAAACTCGCCGAGCACCGCGCCAGGATTTCCCTTGGACAGAGATAGAGAGACGAGCTTGCTTAGACGCGCCAAACATGAATCGTGAAACAGCACAAATTTAATACTCTGCACATGTACATACGTACACGTTTGTTTGCAAAGGGTGTCCCAAAATGACCTGACATTTTAATTTATCAATAAAACGTATTATTTATTTGAATAGTACGAATATTTTTATTTCAATATAAGGGACAAACATGGAGGTCATTGATGGAACACAATATCCGATAAATTTTAACCACATATTCTTTACAACTATAGTTATGGCGATTTTTTCATATGTCGATGGTTACTATTTTTTGTTGCCAAGAACGGTTGAAAAAACACGATTTTTTGTTTTTTCGTAACATGTCCGCCATTTTGTTATTTTTGCATATATGAAAAATCGAATGATATGCGCTAAAGCCATTGACATAATGAATATAAAACCGCTTGATTTTTTGTTTCGGATGATCCATCTCCGAGATTTCATCAACAGCGCAGACCTGCAATGTTTTAGGACATTTTTTTAACTACCATTTTCGTCTGTAAATAGTGACTGAAATATATAATAAAATTTTTTAAATGTATATCAAAGTGTATTTATTAAGGCGTTACCCCCACTTGTAGCGCAAAAAAAGGCCTTTTTCATGAATTTTTTTAAAGAAAACTACAAAACTTTTTTAATCGATCAATATACCATCTTAAAGAACACATCTTGAAGAACTTACAGTAATTTTTTTATTGAAAAATATTACATTGTTTAGTGGCAAATGGCCGTCAATGAAATAAAGTTTTTATATACACGGTTTGCGGTGACCAACATTGCGGCGAAGTGGATCATCTGAAAAAAAAATGCGGATGGATTTAGTCAAATATAAGTATAAACTAGTCTTTAATCGAAGGATTTTAAAAAACATTCATTTTTCACAAAATGGCGGACAGTCAAAGTTAATGGTCCGATTTTAACGAAAAAAAACGGCCGTTTTTTGGCTATAAAACGGCCATTTGTTTTCGAAAAAAAAATCGAACGATTAAAGACTACATTTTTATGTATTAAATAAGCCTGCAAAATTTCAAGAAGATCGGTTCATTAGTGTTCGAGTAATCTTGGTCACCGACTTCAGAAATGCCATTTTGAGAAAAACGCGTTTAAAGTTTCAATTTCAGTTTACACGAAGAAAATAGTTTTTTTGAAAACTTATATAGAGTCATCTATTCCGGGCATCAAAAAAAAAACTGCACTACAAATTGCACTTCAAAAAAATGCAATAAAAAAAAATCGATTTTTTCAAAATTGCAAGTGGGGGTAACCCCTTAAGTGTAACGTCTTTTAGATCAATATCTATAATATAAACCTATCAGAAAAAATCATGAACATAGCCTTTTTCAATGCCTAAAGCCTGAGTAATCTGTTAAAATGCATTTAATCATTTAAAACGTCATTTAATTATTAATTTCAGTGGTAATTGTAATTGTTAGTTATTCATTTAATTACTTTTTGCTCATTTCTGCCTGCCCATCAGAGCTCTTCCTTGTACCTGCGACGCGCGCACCGAATCCGAGCGGTGAGGTACAGCGTCGACGAGCCGTAACGTTTGAAGTTTTTCAAATTTCGCTTTGAAACTTTAGGAAAATATTCTAGAAGAAGTTCGATCGTTTGAAAAAAAGTCGGTTTTTTCGTCGTTGTAAATTTATGTGCAGCCTTAAGCATTTCGTATTTCCGTTATTCAGCTCCTCTTTTTCTTCGGAGTCTTTCTTTTTTCGATGGCGACATGGCCATAATCCAATAGAATGATTTTTATGCAACCTCATGCATACCCCCCATGCGTCACCAAGATGGTGTCATTGCTCTGACGCATCCATGATTCCTCTGTAGAAAAAAGGTTAAGCTACAAAAATGATACGACACAATCAGTCTCTTTGGAAAAGTAGGTGTAGAAGGCACTGCTCTGGTAAGCAAGATCACCTAGCGTCACCCGTCACACAATGTAATGTTGAAGTTTGCATCGTTGGAACGCAATGATTTATTTTTTGCCATTTTTTCATTCCCTCATTTTTCTCGTTATCCAAAGGCTTTCCATTGAAAATTACGATCGTAGATCTCTAATAAGAGTCCGCCAAAATGTCTAAGTGACTTTCGTAGTCCAAATTGGCCAAAAAAATATTTGATCAACTAAAAAGGATTGATTTCCGTTGCATTCCAAGAATGCAAACTTCAACATCGTTCGCACAATGTATGAACTGATTTACAGCTTGGCAGAGAAATGATTGAGGAAAACGGTTACAAAATTTCGTTATTTATTGTGAGATACCTGTGCTTATTTTATTGTTTATTTTTCAGAGAGGAATTAAAGGAATTAAGGGTTCTGCCTTGTTGGGGCAAAAAATGTTCGATTTTTCATCAATTTTTTATGCGAAAAGTATTAAATATAGAATGTTGATATTTGGTATGTTGACTAAGCGGTCTTTATTGAACATCAAAATATTTTTGAAAGTTTGACAAAACATGATGGTGGGAGGAGCCACGTATGTCGGTGCGCGGGCGATGACATTTTTCGCTTGCGGAAGTCCTAAGTCCCGGACAGGTGATCTGAAGCAAAAAAATCAAACATATTTTTACTTTGTACAATATTGTGTATAAGTTGACCTAGAATCAAGAAGAAAAATTAAAAATAAAAAAATAGTGAGCAAAAAACTACGAAAATTGATGGAAAAAAAACGAACTTCCTTCCGATTGCTCACAATTTTTTTATTTTTCAATTTTTCTTCTTGATTCTAGGTCAACTTATATACAATATTGTACAAAGTAAAAATATGTTTGATATTGATATTGACTTAGGACTTCCGCAAGCGAAGAATGTCATCGCCCGCGCACCGACATACGTGGCTCCTCCCACTCCCACCACCATGTTTTGTCAAACTTAAAAAAATATTTTGATGTTCAATAAAGACCGCTTAGTCAAAATACCAAATATCAACATTCTATATTTAATACTTTTCACATAAAAAATTGGTGAAAAATCGAACATTTGTTGGCCCAACAAGGCAGAACCTTCCCTTAAGGAGTTTTACGCAGTTGCAAGGCCACAAAAGTCGTTTTTCCACGATTTTTTTCTGGAAAAGGATTTCATTTGGGTAAAACGAAAAGTATTAGGCAATGTAGTGGGATCTTTTAGCTTTAGATTGGCATGTTTTATTTTCAAAAAAATTCATTAACATTGCTCCTGTAGGAAGTCTCCTGGAGGTCCCCGAAAAATAAGTGTCCAGCGGTGAGCAAAGTATCTCCGGTTTGGATTATCTAAAATGAAAAAACGAAAAAGATTCTTTTAGGGGATAGATGAATCCAGGTATTGATCGAAGGAATAGTCGAAATTTTAATTTTTGACAAAATGGTGGCTCCGGAAAGAAACAATTTCGATTTTCGACCAAATTTCTTTCGTTAAATCATTGGAAAAATATATAAATAATTATCGGAAATCTTATTCCTTCGATCAATACCTGAAGAATTTATCTGACAAGGTTGTGTTAAAATTGCAGACCGATCGGTTGAGCCGTTTTTGAGAAATCATGCTTACCGACTTTGAAAACACCGTTTTGAGAAAAACGCGTTTGAAGTTTCACCAGTCAACTTTGTAGCGCTCCGAGCGTCCTTACAAATATGAGTGTATTTCCGAGAATATTCGCTGGATCGATTTGAAATTTTCAGGGAATATACTCACATATTTGTACATCCCGAAAATGCAATAAAAAATCAATTTTTTGAAATTTCTAATTACATACAATCCGTTAAGGCGTTACCCCCACTTGTAGCGCAAAAAAAGACCTTTTTCATGAATTTTTTTAAAGAAAACTACGAAACTTTTTTAATCGATCAATATACCTTAAAGAATATTAATTTAAAAAAATTGTTTTGTATACTTAAATATACTATTAAAGTATACCTAAAGTTTGATAATTGTAGAATGATTATTTCTTAGTTTAAAAAACTCCTCAATATTGCTTATTTTTTTTCCTGTCTAAATGTATATTCCGCCTCAATGCGCTTTATATTACACACTTAAGGCGTTACCCCCACTTGTAGCGCAAAAAGAGGCCTTTTTCATGAATTTTTTTAAAGAAAACTACAAAACTTTTTTAATCGATCAATATACCATCTTAAAGAACACATCTTGAAGAACTTTCAGTAATTTTTTTATTGAAAAATATTACATTGTTTAGTGGCAAATGGCCGTCAATGAAATAATGTTTTTATATACACGGTTTGCGGTGACCAACATTGCGGCGAAGTGGATCATCTGAAAAAAAAATGCGGATGGATTTAGTCAAATATAAGTATAAACTAGTCTTCAATCGAAGGATTTTAAAAAATATTCATTTTTCACAAAATGGCGGACAGTCAAAGTTAATGGTTCGATTTTAACGAAAGAAACGGCCGTTTTTTGGCTATAAAACGGCCATTTTTTTTTCGAAAAAAAAAATGGAACGATTAAAGATTACATTTTTATGTATTAAATAAGCCTGCAAAATTTCAAGAAGATCGGTTCATTAGTGTTCGAGTAATCTTGGTCACCGACTTCAGAAATGCCATTTTGAGAAAAACGCGTTTAAAGTTTCAATTTCAGTTTACACGAAGAAAATATTTTTTTTTGTAAACTTACATAGAGTCATCTATTCCTATACTCATAGAGCCATCTATTCTCAGATACTTATACTTCAAAAAAATGCAATAAAAAAAATCGATTTTTATTCAAAATCGCAAGTGGGGGTAACCCCTTAAACGAATGTCCAATGGTTTCAACGAACGTTCTGTTTCTGACGTTTTTGAATTTTTACTTCCTCGTCAGTATGCTAGTGTATATGAAGTCTGGATAGTTGCACTCCAGAGGAATGCTTTTCATGACAAAAATACAGAGAAAAAAAGAATAACGACGATTTTTTTGCCACATCTGTTTTGTAGGAGGATTTCGAAATATTTTAATCCGTCATATTCCAACAAAACTTACAGAGTAATCGAATAGCATCTATTTAAAAAGTCAGATTACATGTAAAGTGATCATTTGGGGAGAATTATCCATATCTCTGTGCGCGTATGTACGATTGCGGAAAGGTGACTTTGACGAAACTCGGCTTCAAGAACCGTCCCCATAGTAGCGCCCTTGTCAACGATCGTCCTGTTCTGAAAATCAACGATTAGCTGGAGCGAATTTGAAGGACCTTGGACCAGCCAAGTGTGCTTGATAACCAACATGACTCTGGTATAACGGGCTCGAAACGTCCTTTTGCTGCATTAATGCATGCATGTGGATCGCTGCAGGGGCAATGACTCGAGCGAAAATAGACGACAAAGAGGCGTCAGCGTTGCAGTGTCATCGTTATCATTCGATCGGAGGTCGATATTCCGTACACGGGAATCGATTCCGAGTCATTGGATCGGATGCATATGAGAGCTTGACTATTCGAAGCAACAGGGGAACTTGCAGAAAGAACAAATGATTCATTAGATCGGTAGATACGATGGAGCTCGTTGTGTTGTAGATCGTTTTTTTTTGTTATCTCATTTTCAGCGCGAAAATGTCTCTTCGGCAAATGTTCATCGGGTTGGTAAGTTTGCAGTTTGTTGCTCTTCGCGCTACCCCAGTTTGAGAACTTGTTTCCCATCCCGACTGGAAATGTTGTTCCGACAGCCGGATCACTGATCAGGCAGGTTTGAAGATACGGTCCGGAATACCGTCGAAACGCCCGCCTGATCTGTGCTGGATACTTACTGCATCGGTGAATCCGGAAAACGGGTGTAATCAAGACAAACTGATCAGTCCTGAATCAGGTAATCTTGCGAGGACCTTGTTAGGGCGCCGAAGTCCGTGCCTGATCGGCGCTGTATGTCTGCCGCATCAGTAGTACCCAGATACCGATGTGAGAAGGCAGCATTAAGGGGCCAGTCCACTTTGAAAAATTCAAAAAATCGGAAGCCAGCAAGACTTGAAGAAATCGACGATTATCAGCAATCAGAAGGGATTTTGTACGGTGCAGGAATTACCGATTGAGTTTGGGTAAGAGTGTTTCATAGTATACGAGGGTGGGGTGAAAAGTTTCCGGCCTGACCAAGAGATGGTGCCACTAGGTCTAGTTTTGGAGCGGCGTCCTACAGTACCATTCCTACCGAGCTTGTATGTACAGTTTCAGCCCAATCGCTACGTTAGTTTGCGTTTGAGAGCACATTGCGCGAGACGCTTCCGTTGTTTTCGTAAAAATGGAAAAATTGGAAAAACGTGCTGTCATCAAATACTTCCATTTGAAAGGTTTTACACCAAAACAAATAAAAGAAGAGATGGATTCAGCACTAGGAGACTCCTCCCCATCCTATTCAACTATTAAGCAAGTGGGTTTCTGAATTTAAAATTGGTCGTGTGAGCACCTCTGACGAGCTTCGCTCAGGACGGCCCGTTGAAGTCACAACTTCAGACATGATTGAAAAAATCCCTAAAATAGTATTGGAAAACCGCAGGTTGAAAGTGCATGAGATAGCCGAGACCTGTAGGATGTCAGCTGAACGTGTGCGAAATATTTTGCACAACCATTTGAACATGGAAAAGCTGTGTGCAAGGTGGGGGCCGCGTTTGCTAATGCTCGACCAATCGAGCGTTTGCTAACGCTCGACGCTACCGACAATTTGGCGCTGTATAGACGTAATCCAAACGAATTTTTGCGTCGATTCATAACTGTTGATGAGACATGAGTCCACCACTACACTCCTGAAAGTAAAGAACAGTCAAAACAGTGGGTTGGAAAAGGGGAACCAACCCCAAAGAAGGCAAAAACAATTTTATCGGTAAACAAGGTTATGGCTACTGTTTTTTGGGATGCGAGAGTTATGAGAAATGTATCAGTGTTGATGGAGATTATGTTGAAAAATAAAGCAAAAAAAAATTTTTCAATATCGTTTTTCTTGGTCAGGCCGGAAACTTTTCACCCCACCCTCGTAAACTTCAAACGCGTTTTTGTCGAAACGACGTTTTCAAAATCTAGCTCCATCGAATCTCTAAAACTAATAAAGCGATTCTCTTGAAATTTGAGCCACATATTATAAACATGATTCGCAACAAGATGACCCTCGATGGTTTTCAAATTTTGATTTTTACTATTTTTTTTGCGAAGAACTGCGGAAAAAACGCGTTTTTTTTTACTTTTTTCGTTTTTCATCTGCCATTTTTTTTATTTTTTGATAAAACTTTATATCCGTGGGTCATTTTGTATCTGGTGTCATACTGAATCTAATGGATTTTGATTCTTTGGTTTCAGACAAGCCGTTGCCGAGTTGTGATGGAGCTACCTACCCCACCTATTTTTGAGGCGTTACGTTAAACGTTTTTGTACTTTTTTACGTTTTTGTACGTTTTTGTACTTTTGTACGTTTTTGTACTTAAAAATTAATTAAAATGAATTAGATTTTTTTTATGTATTTCAAGAATTTATTCATCAAGTCCAATAACTTTTATATTCATATCTTTTATAAAATCCTCAAAATAAATCGCGAAAATAGCCTTTTTTTCGTCGCTCCAAAGTGGACTGGCCCCTTAGTAAGGCCCACATCAAACGACCCGCAACGCGTCCCTCACATGGCTCTGCTAAGGTTACCTGTCCAAGGCCTGATCGATTTTACTTTTCCCATCTGTGCTCCGAGGTTGGCTAATCCAGTAGACATCCGGTGCCGATCCGCCATGCACTTCAAAGTGTATCTCTGATTTGCGCCGGATGTCTACCGGATCACCTTATTCGGGGCCATCAGAGTGAACGACTGAGTTGCTGCGTGCATAATTTCGGCAAGATTCTGATAAAAGTAATATGGTGTTCATGCGGACGCCGTCATCATCGAATCGAGATACAAAGAACGAAAAAAAAAATTTGAAGTTTGCATGTTGGGAATGCAACGATTTTTTTCTTCCCTTTTCTTTCGTTTATTTTTATCACCATCAAAAACTAATCAATCAAATCAATAAAATTAAACTTTACTGGCACAACTTAAAGTTTTTTTTTTACAAAATCATGATCAGAAGCCTTTTTTGCAGATTTCAGTCGTAACACTCTAATGAGAATATGTAAAACCGTGTGAGTTATATTCACAGCCTGAATAGGCAGAAAAAATCCAGTAAAAAAAGAATTATTGCTGCATTGCAGCGATGCAATATTCAACCCCATGAATAAAATTATTGACATTCTTTAGAATAGAATTAGAATAATAAAAATATGCAAAGAAAAAAAAAGAAGGTTCATACAAGTGTTGGAATGGCTAAATAGGTAGCGCGCTCAGCTCTAGAAATAGAAAACGTAGGTTCAATTCCGAGGGGAGGTGAAAAACGTCAACGAGGCAGGAAACGTTTTATTCCAATTATCGAATAGGCAGGATAATAAATAACGCATATGGAAACGAAAAATATTACCAGAATTTTCTTAATCGTAATTTTCGATTTTTTATTCATTTCAGGCATACATACGGCAACCGGATCAGAGCCTGAAAAGGTATACGGATCAGTCACGTTACCGGCATCTGCGTCATGGTTGGATTAAGAAAAGCGTTTCGAGCCTGGTAAAACTCTGATTTGGAGGCCTGTACCGTGTCGTGGTACGGAATACGGTATGCCGGATGCAGCTCTAGTCTGCCCCGTAGCAACATTTCTAGTCGGGACGTTATTCTTCTAAGTCTAATGTTCAAATATCTAAAAGTCTAAATGTTCAATACATTTTTATGTATTGTTCAATACAATACAAAAAAAGTCCAAATGTTCAATACCATTTTGGCATAAGTCTGTTGTTGCCCTGATTTGGATCTGGCAGTTTGTTGTTTGGATTTGATGCTTACGAAAACAGCTCTAACTGATTATGCCTAGTTGTAACAGTCGAAGACAACTGATTTTTGGGATTTTTTTAGAAAATCGTGCGAATGAATCTTTACCAAAATTAGGTATTTGAAAAAGTAACACCTGAAGAACACTCTGTAGTTTGTTTCTGTTGAAACATTGAATTCGATCAAATATAGGGTGTCTCAAAATGACCTGACATTTTAATTTAATAATAAAACGTATTATTTATTTGAAAAGTACGAATATCTTTATTTAAATATAAGGTACAAACATAGAGGTTATGTGTGGAACCCAATATTAGATAAATAGCCGCCTCGTGCCTGTTTGCAAACGTTCACTGTTTTGACGAAATGTTCAATACCATTTTGGCATAATTGCGGACTAACTCCATTAATGGTGCCTCCAATTGCTTTCTTGAGCTCCGCAATGGTCTGTGGATCATTGGCATACACTTTTCCTTTCAGAAAACCCCCAAAGAAAGAAGTCCAATGGCGTCAAACGCTCCGAGCGCTCCGACGACCGTCAACATAACAGCCTATAAATCCGTCAATTCATAAAAATATTGACAGATTTATAGGCTCAGCTTACCGAGCAGCTTGAAATTTTCGAGAAACACTTATAAGACGATATAATGCCAAAATATATTGGTTTTGAAAAAAGTGATTTTTCGACTTTTACAACTAGACATAACTCCTCAAACCCGATCGTGTTGGAAGACTTCGTCATTCAAAGTTTTATTACATTCAAACTAAGATCATACCAGAAACCCACAAGAACCAAATTAGTGATTGGTACCATCAGACCCTACAGGATCAGATCAGTATCTGTACACTAGTGGAGTCAAAGTGGGAACAGTGGCAACAGTGGGTACACTCAACCTTTTCTGTTTCTCAGAAGTGGACATGTATACGTGCGTCCTTTTCACATTAGAACCGCCCTCGGATGCCAATAGGTTTGAACCTGTCTGTGAGTCGCTCCCGCGCAATTCGGTTGTGAGAGGTGATTTTATATTATTTTTGGTGCCAAAATTTGAAAAACCAACTGAGTTTGTATGTTTTTTGCTTCTTTAGCTATCGCAGTTATGTTCGAAGTCATTGTTCTCCCGCAATATACAGCTATATTGCGGTATTTGAACATTGTGTTTGTTAAGGGGTTACGCCCACTTGCGATTTTGAAAAAATCGTTTTTTTTTTATTGCATTTTTTTGAAGTATAAGTATCCGGGCCCATACTTCTGTATGGGCCCGGAATAGATGACTCTATGTAAGTTTACAAAAAAAAATATTTTCTTCGTGTAAACTGAAATTCAAACTATTAACGCGTTTTTCTCAAAATGGCATTTCTGAAGTCGGTGACCAAGATTACTCGAACACTAATGAACCGATCTTCTTGAAATTTTGCAGGCTTATTTAATACATAAAAATGTAGTCTTTAATCGTTCGATTTTTTTTTCGAAAAAAATGGCCGTTTTATAGCCAAAAAACGGCCGTTTTTTTTCGTTAAAATCGAACCATTAACTTTGACTGTCCGCCATTTTGTGAAAAATGAATATTTTTTAAAATCCTTCGATTAAAGACTAGTTTATACTTATATTTGACTAAATCCATCCGCATTTTTTTTCTGATGATCCACTTCGCCGCAATGTTGGTCACCGCAAACCGTGTATATAAAAACATTATTTCATTGACGGCCATTTGCCACTAAACAATGTAATATTTTTCAATAAAAAAATTACTGAAAGTTCTTCAAGATGTGTTCTTTAAGATGGTATATTGATCGATTAAAAAAGTTTTGTAGTTTTCTTTTTAAAAAATCATGAAAAAAGCCTTTTTTGCGCTACAAGTGGGGGTAACGCCTTAATTCACTTTTCAATCGTTTACTGTACAATAGTCCCCATTGTATAGAGAAAAGCACTCCATTACCTACAGGTGTACAGTGGATCAGGGTAATTTTCTTCAAATTTTGCTTGATTTTGAAATTTTGTTTGACTGTGAAATTAGACATGTTTCACTGTGTACACCCCCATGTCCACAGTGGATCAGATCCCATTTTTTTAATGGTTAGTATCTCAATATCTATTGGGTTAGGCCGTTCAGTGTCTTTTAACAAAATGAAGCCATTGAACACACCTCACGTTTAGTCAAGGTTTCGTTGAGATTGTGTGGACGGTTAGGTAGCTATAGGCCTCTGAAAAAAATGAGCCACTGATCCCACTCTGGCCCTATATCAGTATCAACAATAGTATCTGATTTTCGTCTATGTCGAAGAAATTCCCGTGACCCGTTGTAAATTGCAACGGGGCGTATCGCAGTGAAGCGTTTCACGGTCGTCCAATGATGTTCTCATCTCCAAGGACACTTGACCTGTGCATACAGTCACGCAGCTTCCCTTGAATTATCACTGGATCATCGTGGAGCGCTCCTGGGTCTCGCGAGTGCGTCCACTGTAATGAAGATCTACATTGGACTCAGCATTAATAATCTCGTCGCCCCCCGCTCCCCCACGCATCATTATTCACCCGGAATAATAACGTTGAGTAGGTGACTAGGGTTTCAAAGAACTTGAGGAAAAAGTTTCGGACCCCTGAGCGCAATGATTCCCGCAGAGTCTTGCGCTGCCTGATGTTGCGGATCACGCTGACAACGAATGCTGAGTACATACG
Organism: Ophion slaviceki; assembly: GCA_944452715.1. NCBI lineage: Eukaryota > Metazoa > Arthropoda > Insecta > Hymenoptera > Ichneumonidae > Ophion > Ophion slaviceki. Next base: position 19,868,531 of record OX101790.1, on the reverse strand, counting down.
CTTTGCGCACTCGTCCTTGGCAAGTGTATATCGTCTCTCCTCCTCTCCCATTCGCGAACACCCCGTGACGTTTGAGAGATTTAAAAACTCAGGGCTTGTGCGGTGAGAATTGTGCGGATGATTTCGAGCGATAGGTTTATGGACTCCTGCGGGGTCTCGAGACTCGAGGCACCCTACCAGGAGATCCACGAGCCTCGCTTCACCACCGCTCCGTCACTCGTGAACATCCTTAATCCTTCTTACTCGACAGCGAAAAAATCGTTCGTTCGTTCTCATTTTTTTTCTTGAGGCCCAAGAAAAGCCTGCGAAATGCCAGGCTATTGGGTTCAATGTTGGAGAGGCAGTTTTGTCTCTCTTCTGAAAATGACATTTAAATGTCAAACTGGACAGAGTGGCCAGCAGAAAATGCGTTTTTGCTGGCCTTTTGGTATTCATCGAATACCGGATGGAGAATGTGAGGTAAGTACTTGTGGAATTTACTTTTTTTTTGTATATCGTTGGGACCAGTTTTCTAAAAAGAATAGCTGAGAAAATTGTTCGAAAAATCCACTCAATTTATATCCTAAGCCAAACTTATGGACGAATTACTTCGTATCGCCTATCGTCCGACAGACGATGTTTACCCAACATGCTTAATCATTACAATATTTTCGCTATGGCGGGACACCACTGCGACCGGTAAAAAAAATCTTTTTTTTTGGCATTTTCTCAAAGTACACATATTCAAGAATATGTGAAAATAATTTCAAGTTTCAATATTTAGATTTGACAAAGTTACAAACGATCTATTAATAGCAGGTAGCGTTACGTTTACTAAAACTTTCAATCGCGTTTTCTCGAAACGATTTTTCTCGACCTAGCCGGAATCATAACTCTAGCTATAATTATCCGATTTTCAATTTAAAAAACCTCAAATTTCCGTAATTGCAGTAACTATCGTTATACGAGACGTTTATTTTTATTTCGTATTTTTTAAGCCCCCAATTATAAATAAAAATTTCGCCAAAATTACACTTTTTTTAACACTCACCATTTTGCGACATTTTCTTCGGAATATGGCTACGTACAACGACAACTACATTTATATCTATACATATAAAAAAACGTGTCCTGACTGATTCAACAACGCGGAGCCAAAACCGCTAAAGTTAATTTCATGCAATTTGGACAGTCGGTTGCTTTTGCGACGTAAACACCCACTAAGAAGAGATTTTTCGAAATTCAACCGTTATGGGGAGAAAAGAGATGGCAGAGGTTGTATGGAAATTTAAAAAAATCTGGTCAGAAGATTTACTTGAAACTTAGTATTAAAGCTCTTCACCGCAATTAATGAAACACGTATTTTAGCGTTATTCGAAATTCAACCCCTAAACAAAAGGGGGTCGCAAAGTTTGTACGGAAAATCTAAAAAATCGGGTCAAATTTATTTGAAACTTGGTATTACTGCTCCTAGACACAATTAATAAAATTTCGGCGTTTTTGTACATTTTATCGTTAAGGGGAAAAGGGGGCAGCGTAGTTTGTATGGTAAAAGAAATATCTGTTCAGATTTACTTAAAACTTAGTATTGAGCCGCTTCAACACAATTCTACGTGTACCTTAATGAAACATTTCAGGAGCACATTTCATCAAGGAGCATTCAACGCGTCTACGCGAGCGAAACCGCGGGCGGTTCGCTAGTGGATTATAAAACGTTTTCATTTTGATTTTTCAGACCAACCATTGTCGAGTTATCGAATTATTTTTACACAGGGGCTCTATTATACCACAATAACGTTGTTAATTTTTTATTGTGCCAAATAAAAATTTACACAAAATAAGTTCAATATATGCTTAACACCATATTTTTAAAAATCA
>OX101790.1:19781674-19861674 GCA_944452715.1 Ophion slaviceki | reverse complement strand
CAGAGAAAATCAAATTAAGGCCTTAGGCCACTCTAGAGGCTGAAAAAATAGGCTTTTTGGGGATTTTTTTCAGAAAAACTACAAAATAAATCGGGATTACAAAAAAGGGTGTTCGTCATACATATCAGTGACTGTATACAATAATTTTTTTTAAGCGATCAATTTTAAAATGGCGACTGTGCAGCATTTATCTCAAAACTGCATTTTTTAAGTTGGCCGAAAACATAACTCAGACAATTGTCAACCGATTCACATGATATTTTGAATATATCTTGAAAAATACATTGTCTATGGAAGAACGTAGGAGTTTTTTTTTTTATATTGCATAGTTCATTTGTTATCAACAATTATCCGATTTATCCGAATTATCGATTTTTAGGAAAATTTTTAAAACGTGAAAAATTTCGACAGATAATTGTTAATAACAAATGAACTATGCGATATAAAAAAAATCCTACGTACTTCCACAAACAATGTATTTTTCAAGATATATTTAACATTTCAAGTGAATCGGTTGAAAATTGTCTGAGTTATGTTTCCGGCGAACTTAAAAAATGCAGTTTTGAGATAAACGCTGCACAGCCGCTCTAGCGTGGCCTAACCCCTTAAATAAAAGCTCGTAAAAAATCGAATTTAACCTGTCGGTAACCTGCCCTGAAGTCCTGATTACGTGGACGATCGCGTTTCCCCCGCAGCCTATTTTATCAGTAACAGATTGGCAGGTGTCGAGTGCACGCGGTTAAATTCCGATCGATCAAAAAAGTTGACTCTTCGCGAATGAAGGACGATGGGCAAAGCTCGCGCAGATTAACGGACCTTGCTGAATATGTGCGCAAACATTGCGGTCCAAATTAATGAGCTGGTCCAAATTATCACCAACTCGCTTGCACATAGTCATAGATTGAACGAGTTCTCGCCGCATCCGCTTCCGCAGAGGGGTCCAGCGTGCTCGATCTCATGAAACGCTCGGTCCGCGTTTTCGCCCGCTCTATCAGTCCATGGTCCATAAAACTGCCCTTTCCCGATCGCACCGCAAGAAGAGAGCAAGAGAGAATCCTACCAACGCAATTCTTTCTCTCTCTCTCTCTCTCTCTCTCTCTCTCTCTCTCTCTCTCCCTACTTCTCTTTCTCTTTCTCTCTCTTAGTCTCTTGTTCGTATACTCTGTTGAGGGGATGCGATACGATGCGGCGTGTCGATTCCGCGGAGATCCGTGGGAGAACTCGACCAATTTCATGGCCGTTTACTGTCACGGTCCGAGCCACGGTTCTTTGTTCTTTTCTTCTTCGTGGCACCGTACTAATTGTATTAGTGCTAGAGGCACTAGCGCGGGGGGTTGACCAGTCGGAGAAGACTCGCGTTGATACACGCGGATCGAACATTCTCCTCGGGGCTGCGTTTTGCGGATGATGGATACACGTATAGGGTAAACCGATCAGTGAATGGACGGGGACCAGTTAAGGAGGGTGGAGCGTTACCCATAATCCAAGATTAAATTCGAAAAAAATATATGTTATTGTCTAGACTACACTGAGTTTTGACGATTTTTTTGAAATTTTTTCACCACGAAACACCAGAGATAAAAAATAGTTTATTGTATGGAATTTCACGTGCGGTCAGATGGGCAAGACGTTCACGCTACGGGTGATGTCATTTTTCTTGACTATTCTGCACCGATTAACGCAAACTTGACCTTTGTCAACATGTATTTAGAAAACACAACCCCATCTTGTCCATCGTAAACGATAGATATTCAATATGGTACCATCAAGGTTTCATAAGAGATACAAATATTGGCTGACGAATGGAGAGCATTGCTCAATGTCCGCAATGTCCGCACCTCAATGTCCGCAAAGTTGCCGTATTTCGGCAATATTTGATATTCATTAATGGTAATAATAAACAATCTCGTGGCATAAATATAAATAGGCGTAATTATAAATAACTCGAAATTTCTTTCTGAGTTGTATAAAACATTCGCTGACGCAGTTTTTTGATTATAATCATCGATAATGTTGTACTTTTTCAAGTTAGTAGTAAGACAAAAGTTTTTCTTACTTACGTATTAGAACAAATTTAAATGAATACTTTTAACATTTTATTATATATTTTATGAAAAATTAGCATCTGCAGACTAATCTATACCTCGTATGCATTTTTTTGAGGTTCGTTGAAAAAAAAATCATAAACCGTCATTGGAGCCAACTAGACCGCTCCAGCCACCTTAATGGACGAAAGTTGATGGATATTTGAAATAAGTCAAGAATATGAATTTTCGATCAAAACTCGAATGACTATAATTTAGCAACAAAAAAATCACGGGTGTCGTTAAAACCGATGTCTCGGTTTAATATCGAATTTTGAAGCCACACGGAATTTTTCTAGTTTTTGGTACTTACACACCGCGCAACTTAGTTACGATGCGGCTGTGCGTAGTAGGTGTTCTAAAGGCGAAACCGATAGTTTTTATGAGTTTTGAGGGTGAGTATTGTCTTCCTTACTTAAGGGGTTACCCCCACTTGCGATTTTGAAAAAATCGATTTTTTTTATTGCATTTTTTTTATGTATAAGTATCCGGGCTCATACAGAAGTATGGGCCCGGAATAGATGACTCTACGTAAGTTTACAAAAAAAAAATATTTTCTTCGTGTAAACTGAAATTGAAACTTTAAACGCGTTTTTCTCAAAATGGCATTTCTGAAGTCGGTGACCAAGATTACTCGAACACTAATGAACCGATCTTCTTGAAATTTTGCAGGCTTATTTAATACATAAAAATGTAGTCTTTAATCGTTCTATTTTTTCGTTAAAATCGAACCATTAACTTTGACTGTCCGCCATTTTGTGAAAAATGAATATTTTTTTAAATCCTTCGATTAAAGACTAGTTTATACTTATATTTGACTAAATCCATCCGCATTTTTTTTTCAGATGATCCACTTCGCCGCAGTGTTGGTCACCGCAAATTTGTATATAAAAACATTATTTCATTGACGGCCATTTGACACTAAACAATGTAATATTTTTCAATAAAAAAATTACTGAAAGTTCTTCAAGATGTGTTCTTTAAGATGGTATATTGATCGATTAAAAAAGTTTTGTAGTTTTCTTTAAAAAAATTCATGAAAAAGGCCTTTTTTGCGCTACAAGTGGGGGTAACGCCTTAAGATAGAATCAATGTTGGATTTTTAACAAAAAATTGAAAAAAAATCGTAATAATAGATAAGAATTAAACATATTCATTCACCGGTGCTATATTCTAACCTCTTTCCATTCAATGGACATATGGGGTCTGTTCTGATAATTCTCAAAACAGAGTAAAAAAGTTTGGCTCATCTCCTGAAAATTGCAGTTAATTATTGTTAAGAGATGGCAACGTACATTTCATTAAACGTTGTCATCAAATAATTTCATTCGTTTTTTTGACAAAATTTAATTTTCTATTTTTCTGTCGAAACAAGCGCTGATAGTTTTTTGAGAACGTCACGTTAAGATGCAAAAAAGCGTTGTGTGCTTTCTACGAAATCGTAATAACAAATACAATCCTCATATGTATGAGAATATTAAAATTTTTGTGCAACACAGCAATCTCCAAATCTAGCATTCAATAAAAATAAATAATAAATCGTTCTCGTTTACAGCGTTCATCTACACTACACGTCCATTTACTGGCGGTCGAATGTCCAATTACAGGTAATTTCGTCAATTCACTGACGATTTAGTAATTTCGCTACTTATTCATCAATTCCTTCAATATTATTTGTCGCAATTACTTTGAATATTTTTTTCCACTATATATGTTTTTTATCCTAGATCCATTGTACGCGGCTTCCCCCTTTTACATTCTCCACCATACTTTTTTTTCTACGTGATAGTAAAATGTAAAATTAAAATATTAACGTAAAATTTAAAATTGTAACGAAAATAAAAATATTTTCAAACAAATATTTTAATCGCTACAGCTAATAAAAGATATTATTCTGACGAACAATATCTTTTATCAGCTATAGTGATTAAAAAATTTGTTTTGATAATATTTTCATTTTACAGTTCATCTGAATCCTACAGAGTCGTTATTCGTCCATTTACTGTTCGGTCTACCCTACGTCGGGCTCATCTGGATGCGCCCACGGACCCATCAATATCTCGTGCGCTGTGCAAAATTCTTGCTCAAGTCGTCGTACGCGCGCGCGCCCGTGCGAACAAAAAAAAATTTTTACCGTACTGATTATCGTTCATTATTGTACGATTATCGCACAATAACGTGCTATAATTAAAACAAATATTATCGTACGATTATCGTTCGTACTTGTGTTGCCAACGTATAATAAAAGCAATCATCGAAGTTTTTGCGATTTTTCATTCATTTTTTTTTCTTTCGCCGCTACAACGCGGCCGTTTTTTCTACGCCGTGAGAATTTGACAGAGAATTAATGATGATGCTCCGAACTGTGCGAGAACAGCATATACACGTTTTCGAACGCGCGAGCGCGCCGGTACGAGCGCAGTTTTCGTTATTACAGGTAATGCGGATCCAGTATAGATCGCGCGCAGCCACCATCCGCAGACACGCTAATAATAATCGTTATTATTGTTTTTAATCGGGCCGATTTGTGTTATATAGTTACCATTAATAGAATGGATAATACACCGTAGGAACAAACGAAGGAAGCACTTTCGCGGACGCGAGGCTCATCTTCGGAGCCATTATGGATCTTTTTAAAAGCGAAAGACAAAGAGAGTGCCAGGGAACGGAGAACATGGGGAACGGAACCGGCGAACCGGATACAAGAACGATCGCATATAGTCTCGATAACCGACGTGAGCGCTATATATATATATATATGTTCTTTGTAATATTCTACGTTTCTGACATCTGTTAGTGACCAGGACTAATGTTGAGACCCGTTAAGAGTTCGATTTGTAGACTGAGAAAGGTCTTTGTTAACGGGTCTGCGTAAACTTGGGGCCCAAAAAATTGATCAATTTTCAATATTTTTTTTCTGACGAGAGTAACGGGATGACGAGGTCGGAATTTCATCCACAATTAAGGCGTCTTCTCACTTTAAACGCTAAAAAAATGGCTATTTTCATGCATTTTTTATAGGTTTTTATTATCGATATAAATATAAAAGTTGTTACACTTAAGAGATTAGGCTACAGTAACGGGTATAAAATCATGTGCGAATTTAACATTTTTTTTTCGTATAAAAAAGTGATTCACTTATAAAATTAATTACACATCTGTTTAGTATGAATACCAAGCTGTTCGAATTTTTTTTCGATGTACAAAATGGCCGACTACCAATATTTTCTTTTGTTATCTTTTTTTAGGCGCCCCGCGGCGTGACATTTGGCATCCACAATTTTTGACCTAGAACAAAAAACAAAAATTCTCGTCAATCTACATTAGAATACCTAGAGAAGTACGTACGGAATTTCAAAAATATTGTTTTATTCAAAAGTTGTAGGTATTTGAATTGAGTTGCAGGTATTTGAATGAATTTTCAGTGAAAAATTTCGTACGAAACTGCTCATAAAATGAAAAGTTTTCGATTAATCAGAAATTCCGTACGTACTTCTCTGCGAAATGCAATTAGGAACATAACTTTTAAATTTGCAGTAAATCGAGTAAAAATCGAGAAAAAAGCTGTTTCGAGAAAAACGCGTTTAAAGTTTTAGGTACTCTATGGCCGTGCCAGAGGTGGCCTTACGTTATACGCTCAAAGTCAGTAAAAAAATGTTCTTGCTATAAATCGAATAGTAACTTATTCTTATGATCATAAAGCACCGTTTTAGCGAAAAAAAATCGATTTTTTGAAAATTCTACTATGGCCTTATCCCTTAATAAATACCCTTTCAAAATACATTTTTTTAAATATTTATTTAAGGCATTGTTTATAGACGAAAAAGGTAGTTAAAAAATGTCCTAAAAAAATTGTAGGTCTGCGCTGTCGATGAAATCCCGGAGATGGATCATCCGAAACAAAAAAATCAAACGGTTTTCGATTTAGTATGTTAACGCGGTCCTCTATTTTCTCGGGTCGAAAAAATCGATTTTATTTTCATAAATCACATCTACAACATGTGTAGAAAATGTGTGCCAAAGGATTTTTCGATATTCGAAGTGGTTCACAAGTATAAATTACATGCGCGAACTTTCAAACGCGTTTTTCTCGAAACTCCATTTTTCGAAACGGTGACCACGATATTTCGGAAACTACTGCACCGATCTTGTTCAAATTTATACAGCATCTTTAATATGTTATAAGCCAGCGATTGAACTAGGATTATCATGATTGCTTCAATAGTTTTCTTGTACGAGCGAAAAACTTAAGAAAAAATGAGTACAAAATAGAATGTAATTTTCAAAAGTGTATAAAAAAGTCAATTTTTGTAATTTAGAATTCACTCTAGTTCAATCGCTAGTCTTAAATATGAAGATTAAAATGCCGTTTGGTTTTTTGATTTCAGATAAGCAGAACAGCCGCAATCTTGGTCACCGTCAAGCACCTCTTTTACTTGATGTCTTCCTGTCGGCCACTATAACCGTTATTCTATTATATATTTTGACTTCAAAAAATTTGTAAAGCTTATTTAAATGTTAATAAAGATTATGCAAAAACAATGAGATTGATTATTTCGATGCTTTGCCCGTAAAAAATTATTGAAAAAGCCGTAAAAAAACAGCCGAGAAACTAGAGGACCCTGTCAATGGCTATAGCGCATGTTATACGATCTTTGATATATGCAAAAATAAAAAAATGGCGGACATTTTTCGAAAAAAATGTGTTTTTTCACCGTTTTTTGGCCAAAAAAAACCATCATTATCTCACTGGCTCAACTAGACCCGTGGGGTGGCTCAGTTGACCCCACCTAGCGGGGTCAACTGAGCCATCTTACTTTTGCGATATTCATATAAGTTTAGTCTAGTAAGAAACGTTTTTGCTACAATTTTTCGATGGTGTGACATAGTTAAATAAACAACCTATCTATTTTAAAGACATCAATACTTATCACTCCATTAATGCGGAGTTAACTGTGTAGAACAAAATCATGATCAAATGACCCCGCTCTGCCCTACCACTGAATTAACCATATCTATATTGCCAAACCCTTTACAGTAGTTAATAATTATTTCGTGGATAGTAGATGGTCAAACACGCCACCCAAATCGCATGTTCAGATAAACTTTTCACTTATAGTTGTGTTAACCATATTATGATTGCGGTGCCAATAAACCATAGTCTCCTATAGTGTCCCCTCTTTTGCCATGGGCGTTTTTTGTAATTACCATGGACTTTTCTCTCGCTGTGCTAAAAGTTTGAAAAAGTGGCGTGTACTCCGAAATTCTGGATTCGAAGTCGTAGTGACGTGGGGATGATTAACCCTTCGAGTGCACACCTCCGCCGCCAACCTACAAGTGCATATTGGGTCAATCTGACCCAAGACGTTTTTCAAATAGTTGTAATCCGGTAAATATGCATTTTTGTTTTTTTTTGTAGAGACGTTTTTTGTAGTTTTAAATATTATCCACATTTTATGGCCCTAAATTTATTTGTTGACGAAAACGCAAATTAAATGCCAAAACATTCGTTCAAAGTGGGACATACGTTGAAAATACGTACTTACATGAAAAAAATCACTGGGTCAAAACGACCCAGTATGCACTCGAAGGGTTGAACTTGTTGGGATTTCGAATCTATTGATGTGCTTGTCGTGTTGTACGATGGTTACTTCACAGCCGGCAGTATACCGCCTAATTGGAGGTACTTACATACATATATCTACATACACGGGCGTGTACGTATATCATGTGCACTGAAATCCCTCATGGCTATAGTGCAACGGTGCAACTCTGGTGTATCTACTACTACATCGATTCTCTTTTCCTCCTGGAAAACATTTCTCGTATATATATGCATATATATTTGATATTCCACGCCAGCATATATATATGGGATATTCCATCTAGTGACCTCCACCATTTTTTATTTCCCTGACAAAAAAAAATTATTTTGAATAAAAAATCCATGTTTTCGTTAAAATCAGCAAAAAATGAAAATAAACCGTTCCAGGCCTGACGAAGCCGAATTGGAAATCACGTTACATGTGATTAATAGCATTATCGGAGGTTAAAATTATAAAAATCTTCTAAAAAAATATGTTAATTCGAAAAAAATCAAAGGAAAAATCGGCCCAGAATGATACTAGTTTTAAAAATCATAGAATGAGTCACCCGGTTTTAGAGAATTTTTTGACAAAAATTTAAAAAGTCAATCATCCTTTAAAAAATAGTTTTCACTTTAGAAGCAAAAAAAACGTTGACATTGATATTTGATAATTTTTTCATATTTTTAAACGAAAGTATGCTCCGAAATTAAAAGAAATTATATAGTGACATTTGTCGATATCTTAATTAGTGTAGGAGTTATCAGCGTTGATACGTTTCCGAAACTTCCAATATCGACACTTTTTGGAAAATTATAACTCCTAAAAGAGAAGAGATAAAAATCTAAAAATTGGTGTGGATATTCGTTTCATGGGGTACAATATTACAACAAAAATTAAGAAAACCAAAAATGGTCGGGGTCACGGGCTAGGTGAAATGGCGTGGAATGTCCCATATATATATATATATATATATATATATATATCGATGATATATTCTGGCTGACGTCGATCGTGGCTCGAAGATCGATACCACAGCTCCATACTGCTCGTGCCACGAAACATTTCCTCCGTCTAAATTGTAATTATTACCGCGGCAACGTTATTACGAGGAAATCCTTTCGCAGCCGCGCGACGATGCTATCGTTGTGCGGGAGATTTCTTTTTATCCTTGCGTCTCGCTTATCGATAATTCTCGAACTTCCTGGATGGCATAATAAGCCACTGGGTGCGCGGTGTATGCGCGCTTCTTCGACGTAATCTCACCAACATAAATTTCGTTCTCATTGAGACTCCGACCAAGGTTTCACGAAACAACAAAAAATCGTATATCGCGTGGGTGTACTATATATGAAATATAGATTTCAAAGCACACTGATTTTTTCGTTAGACATAGACATAGATCATTTCGACGCTTCAATGAGGCCTACTGTGTGGCCTTCGCGAAAAAATGTAAGCAATTGAAAACACTTTCTTATGGAAAATATAAGATTGAGCTGCATCAAAGGTTAATATTGTACCTTTTTTGTTTGAATAGGTTATTTTAATGTATACTTTAATTTTAAAAAAGTATTTAATGAAACCTCGTTGAAATTCTTTTAAATATCGAATTTTGGTTTTTGACGGATTTTCAAAATATAATATTTCAAAAATATTCTCTGAAAATTTCAAGTCGATCGGTTAAAAATTGATGGAGTTATGGGCGTTTATAGATAGGTCCTGCGAACCTACATTTTCCATTCTGTCGTTTAGGGTCTTAACTTTGATTTGAAAAAAAGATTGTGTAAAAAAATCGAGTTATGACAATTTTGTTGACGGGTCAGATCACCCATTGCCCTACAGCGAACCGCCCCGTTGCGATCAACCCTTCTTTCTTTGCTCTTTTCTCGAAAGTGTGTTTTCTGAAACAGTGTGAGTCGTATCGCAGAATCTATTGGTCCGATTCTCTTCAAATTCGGACAAAGCATAGTTTACAATATTTTCTATCGTATGGTTAGCTGATTTTTTAAATATGTTTATCCAGTCGCCAGTAACAAATTATTAAACGAGTTTTTTTTGTCGAAAAACGAACTCTTTTTTCTACACCTTGCCATTTTTACAACTTCAAAAATTTCAAAAAAGTATCTGTGCATACGAAAGTTTTATTATAAATACTAAAAGTACTTCTTTTTATGTTTTACTTCGGACCGCCCTATTTGCCAGAACTACACCGATTGGCCGGGCAGTAACGGCGTCGCTCCGTTTCAATGCTAATAACTTCGTCGTTTATCAATATTGTTCCATGAAAAAAAAACTCAAACTTGGCAAGACAATGTATTAATTATATGTTAAATGTCGATCGCGTCATCCCAACACCTCGCGTAGTAAATTTTGATGGGCCCAAATCAGGCCCCTATCAGGTTGCCTGATCAGAAAGAAATGCAATATTGAAAAATATTGAAAATTGATATATCTTTCGAACCGTATCTCATCTCAACTGTGTCTTATACACAATAAAATTGCAATTCAATTCTCGACTGTTCATTTTTGTTTATGGCGTTACCCCCACTTGTAGCGCAAAAAAAGGCCTTTTTCATGAATTTTTTTAAAGAAAACTACAAAACTTTTTTAATCGATCAATATACCATCTTAAAAAACACATCTTGAAGAACTTTTAGTAATTTTTTTATTGAAAAATATTACATTGTTTAGTGGCAAATGGCCGTCAATGAAATAATGTTTTTATATACACGGTTTGCGGTGACCAAGATTGCGGCGAAGTGGATCATCTGAAAAAAAATGCGGATGGATTTAGTCAAATATAAGTATAAACTAGTCTTTAATCGAAGGATTTTAAAAAATATTCATTTTTCACAAAATGGCGGACAGTCAAAGTTAATGGTTCGATTTTAACGAAAAAAAAACAGCCGTTTTTTTGCTATAAAACGGCCATTTTTTGTCGAAAAAAAAATCGAACGATTAAAGACTACATTTTTATGTATTAAATAAGCCTGCAAAATTTCAAGAAGATCGGTTTATTAGTGTTCGAGTAATCTTGGTCACCGACTTCAGAAATGCCATTTTGAGAAAAACGCGTTTAAAGTTTCAATTTCAGTTTACACGAAGAAAATATTTTTTTTGTAAACTTACATAGACTCATCTATTCCGGGCATAAAAAAACTGCACTTCAAATTGCACTTCAAAAAAATGCAATAAAAAAAAATCTATTTTTTCAAAATCGCAAGTGGGGGTAACCCCTTAGCTGTGTTAAGGTATTTCTTTTGCGGAGGGCCGTATTTTGTGGGGGCATAAGAAGGACCCTTCTGAATCATTGGTAAATTACAGCGGCGGTTTAAAAAAAGTCACAATCAATTATTATGTCCAAAGATAAACTGGAATAAAAAATTTCGTGCAAATTTAGTAAATTTAGACATTTTTACATTTTCTCTGAAACGTCGCGACAACGAAAATTCTCCTGCTAGTCACATTGTTCGAAGTTTTATCATTAATATTTTCTTTAAACATTCGATGACCCCCTGTTTTTATTGTCGTTACGAAATCTTTAGATCTTTTTTAACGCGCGAGCAGTTCATATCAGGCATCTAGAATTATTTAGTGTATAAATTATTAGGTAGAAAAGTAACCAGCGTGTCATCTCCATAAAGTGCTGCATAAATGAGACGATTTTTATAGTAATTTATCGTTAATAGTTCGGTAGCTTGGCTTGAAATTTTACCAACATACTGGGGTGTGTTTTGATTGAGGTCCACGTAACGGAACACTACCCTGGCAACTCTAAATGACCCTCCTCTTTATGGTGTCATCGGGCAGCGTGCGTCGAGAGGAGTAACTTTCGTTTGTGTCATACATGTCTAGGGTCAATGACCTCGGACTTGCGCGGTCAAATGCGTCCCTCATTATACGGACAAAAAGACAGAAACATTTCGATCGGAATTTGCAACCCTAATTAACCCCTCTTTTCTAAGGTGTCATCGGGTAGCGAGCGTCGAAGGGAGTAACTTTTGTTTTGGTCATTTATGTCTGAGGTAAATAACCTCGGAGTTGCAAGGTGAAGTGCGTCCCTCAAAGAAACCCAAACAAAGATTTGTTTGTTTGCGTTTGTTTGAGTTTGTTTGTTTGGGTAGCGGGCGTCGAGTTGAGTAACTTTTGTTTGGGTCACGTCTGAAGTCAATGACCTCGGAGTGGCAGGGTCAAATGCATCCGTCAAACCAATCCAAACAAACGTTGGATTTGTTGGAGTTTGTTTAAGTTTGTTCGTTTGGGTAGCCGGCGTCAAAAGCTTGGGTTTCAACGCCGGCTTGGTTCGAAACTTAGTTTGGGTTTGTTTGTTTGTTTGGATTTGGTTGAGTTTGTTTGCTGAAATTGAAAATTTCATATATTTTGAAAGTCCTTTTTTCATAGTGTCCCGTTACGTACACTCTGACCCATCCAGATCTCAATTTGTTTTTCTTCGTCCCAAAACCCACGTAAGCTTCGAAGTCAAGCCTTGATTGGACGTGTTTCCCTCCAAGGAAAAGCCACCTACTTCGATTGAGTTTCCTCAAAGCTAAAAACCCCCGAGTCGAATCAACGCCTTTATCAAAACGAATGAAGATCGTTCCTCGCAATCTGTCAAATTTCCAATCCCAACCCCCGCGCCAAGGTCGTCCGCTGCTTTTTCACCAAATTGATACGTCGATAAATTTTCAAAAACGGAACCGCGCGAGCCCGTGACAATTGCATTAGCCCGCCCTTGGCGTCTCATCTCCGAAACTCATTACCGTGTGATCGGACCGAGCGATTTGCGAAGCGAATGTCATCGAAACGCTCGTGAACCCGGATGGCTCAATGTCGCATCGCGGCCTCAAGATCATCCAGTGATACGATCGGGGATAGTTACTGTCTCCGTTTGTGGCAAGTATATCCGTACACACTCGACGGGAAACGTTTTTTTGTCTTCTCGGTTTGCCTCCCGCAAGGCCGCGAGACGCGAAACGCTTGTGATGTCCATGCGCATCAGCATATTGTGATGTCATCTCACGTCGTCGGGTTGTCGGGTCATCGATGTGGCGCGTATACGTACGTTTTCATCTTCAATTAAGCTTCGACTCGCATCGATGCCCCCGCAGCTTGATCCCTCCGGATGTTTGTACGTATGTGTGCTCGTATGGGCACATTACGTGCGGAAAGATCTCAAGGATTCGCGCCCACGATCGCGGAGAACAATACGCGCCTGCTCCTCGCACGTACTCTCATATAGCCTTAAGGGGGGAGATACCTTTGGGCGAGGAAAATATTTATGATTTTCATTATTTTTTTTTAACAGAAAGATTTCTTCACCATTTTTGAAACTTGAGTTTTATTACGACTTTTGGCTGTTACATGATGTTTTTTTTTATCTTTGTTTGTCTTTGAAAATGGTGGAGGTAGGCACCCTCTTCTAAACGGGTTGCGGTGCATGTTGTCAGACGGCGTGACACGTAGCGTCGGCGGGATTAACCGGAAAAAAAGCCAACGAAGATTTAACTTTCATTAACACTCATACGCAGAATATGAACCAAGAAAAAGTGAGAAATGTTGAAAATCGATTAAATGGTACGCTTTTAAAGGAAAAGATTGGATTTTCCGAAAAATAATGGCCACATTTTGCAATAAAAAAAAACATCTTTTTTCAATTTTCGGAAACTTTTAGGGCCATTTTTAGAATTTAAAATGCTCAAAAACTGTATACGCTTGTGAAGTAGGCTGGGTATGGAGGTCTGACAAGGAACATTACTTAAGTGTCTGCCGTCGTTTTTTATGGAACTCGTATATGCGATAAAACATTGGAAAGTATTAGACACTTATTTTTTCGATCTGCAGAAAAACGGTTTTAAGGAGAAAAACCACCCCTCAAAGAAAGGCGTGTCGAGGGGTGGTTTTGCAGTTGCACCATGGTCTTGAAGTTTGCATCGTTGGAATGCAACGATTTTTTCTTTACTTCCTTATTTTCATTAAAATCGAAAATCATATTGCGTAGATTTGAGCTGCAGATAGCTAAATAAGGGGCCTCAAAATTGATCACGGCGTGTTCATAGTTTAATTCTGTCAAAGAACATTTGGGAAATTCAGTAAAAAAAAAACATTTCGTTGCACTTCAACGCTGCAAACTTCAACATCATGTTTCAACCACAAGCAGTCCGCCGATTTGAATGAAACAAAAACCAAATTTTTTCTAATGCAACGCGATGAAAAATCCGCTATGAAATAATTGTAAAAAAATGAAATTTAGGGGTTACACGCCTTTCTTTGAGGGTTCGTTTCCTCCGTTAAAGGCGTTTTTCCGCAGATTAAAAAAAAGTGTGTAATAGTTTTCAATGCTTTATCACATATATGAGTTTGAACAAAATCGGAGGCGGACACTTAAGTGATGTTCCTTGTGCGTTAGCTGGATGTCACATGGAACTAATGCTACCCCCACTCCACTGCCACTGTGTTGTAGCAGAGTGGGGGGAGCTGCAACATGCTGAATGTCTGTGATTGGTTAAAAAATGCCCTCTCCCCACCCAGTTCTAATCTTGTTATTTATTTTTGTTTATTATATTACAATTTATATAACAATCATATTACAAAAATTACATAACAACTATTATACAAACAAACCCAAACACACCCAAACAAACCCAAACCAACGCAGAAGAAACCCGAACAAATCCAAACAAACCCATTTCATACCCACGCTATCAATAATTATTGATCACCCAATCTATCAATAATTATTGATACCCACTCTACCAATAATTATTGATTATTATCACTATTATTGATACCCACTCTATCAATAATTATTGAAAAATATCAGAAACCAACTCATATTATTTACATGTACCTGCTTTTTATTACCTGAAAACTCTGATTACATCTTCAATGCCATGAAATAGTTGCACTTCGTGCAATATCTGTAGATTTTTAGACAATAAGGTTAGGAAGATTTATAACAAATTTCATAAGAATCGGTCGATTAGTTTCTTAGCTATACGACACGTCAATTTTGATAATGCAGTTTAAAAGACCGTTCCATACCTCCGATATTCTTGACGATTAATTTAAAAAAATTACAATGTAACAGCTAAACGTAATAATAAAACATACCCTAAGTCTCAAAAATAGTAGAGAAAGCTTTCCGTTTAAAAAAACAAAACATTAGTACATTTTCTCCTCACCTAAAGATAGCTCCCCTTAACATTTTTTTCTTCATTCTTTACCCCTTAAGCTTTTTTCTCTGCTATTGTACATGCTTGACCACTTTTGCCACAGCGTGAGCCTGTGAGATCCCGCCGCCCTCTCATCACCCGCGCAGAAGAGGATCGCAACGTGGCATGATAACGCGCGTTACATCTGTCTGCGCAACGCCCTCATGTAACTTCCCTCGCGAATCCAAACGAGAGATACTCCCATATAAAGTAAACCCTCTACGGGTCCCCTAATGATTTGAGAATACAACACCCACACTCGCGTACCGTCTACGTACGTACAGGACGGTGTTGAAGCTTACATCGTTGGACAGCAACGAAACTTTTTTTTAACATTTTTTTCCGTATTTTTATTAAGGTTGTTATGGGGTCTAGCTGTCGGGGGTGAAGTACGAGGGGAGCGCCCTATGCTTATGCATGGAGCCGATTGACTGTTACCAACTGTTAGTTATCAAATAATCGTCATATTGAACGTACGTTTACGAACTATTTTTCTACATCTAATTGTGAAAATGTGCATTGTTGAATATTCGGTGATTACATCAAATGTTTTCATTACTTTGTATAATTATTTTCTATAACTTTTTCTCGCTCAATTAAGGGGCCAGTCCACTTTGAAAGTTAAAAAAAATGGAAAGCAAGCAAGACTTGAAGAAATCGACGATGACGAGCAATCAGAAGGGATTTTGTACGGTGCAGAAATTGCCGATTGAGTTTAGGTAAGAGTTATTCATAGTATAAACTTCAAACGCGTTTTTCTCAAGTTTTCAAAATCTAGCTCCAT
Source organism: Ophion slaviceki (assembly GCA_944452715.1). NCBI lineage: Eukaryota > Metazoa > Arthropoda > Insecta > Hymenoptera > Ichneumonidae > Ophion > Ophion slaviceki. Next base: position 19,846,010 of record OX101790.1, on the reverse strand, counting down.
CGTATCTCTAAAACTAATTAAACGATTCTCTTGAAATTTGAACCACACATTGTAAACATGATTCGCAACAAGATGACCCTCGATGGTTTTAAAATTTTGATTTTTACTCTTTTTTGGCGAAAAACTGCGAAAAATGCGTTTTTTTAAATCTTTTTTTCGGTTTTCATCTGCCATTTTTTTATTTTTTGATAAAATGTTATGTCCGAGGGTCATTTTGTAGCTGGTGTCATACTGAATCTAATGGACTTTGATTTTTTTGTTTCAGACAAGCCGTTGCCGAGTGATGGAGCTACCTAGCCCACCTATTTTTGAGGCGTTACGTTAAACTATAGTTTTTGTACTTAAAAATGAATAAAAATGAATTAAGTTTTTTAAATATATTTTGAGGCTTTATTCATCAAACACAACAACTTTTATATTCATATCTTTTATAAATACCTCAAAAAAAATCGCGAAAATAGCCTTTTTTCGTGGCTCCAAAGTGGACTGGCCCCCCTGGTTCTTAACCTCAATATCGGCCCAAGGAGCTGTCAATAATGAATATTGCGGTCCGAGTAAAAAAAATACCGCTAAAAAGAAAAATTGTATACTAAAGCTGTCTATAATCTCGAACAAATAAAAAAACTTTAATAATTTTCCCATATAATAAAAAAAATTATGTATGAAAAAAAAAATCCGCGTTATTTTGTCTTTGCCTAGAAATGTTTAAAAATGTATAATTTCTGAACATAGTTGTCAAATTAATATTAAGTAATTATTACTAATTAAGAGAATAAGTACCAATAATATTCGTTGTTAATTATCCTGATCCAGTAATTTGAGGTTCCCGACCATAATTACCGACTACCGATAAGATAGGTAGCATTTTTGCCGTCTACGACGTTGCCATGATTGCACAGCCTAATATTTGGTGTGCTTGATTTTTGCACAAATTCGCTATTAAAACCATTAATCATTTTAGAACGGTCTTGTGAATCTTCATTTTCATGGTACTAAGGGTTAGTCCGATGATTAGTCTAGCCGTATCAATTTTTTCAGCTCAGTGGTAGCATTTTCGTGGTAAATATTAACAATGTATTGAAAAACGAAATTAGCCCACGAAATTCGTCGAGTTTTCGAATTTTCTTTCTAAAAAACAGTACTGCGGATCATATCCAAACTGCACAAGATGATCAGCAAAGAGATTATAAACTTCTAGACAAAATTCCAGCTCGGTGGTAGCATATCACCCTTACCGTATAGCAACCTTAACATAGATCATATTTTTTTAAGTATATTTATATCGTGGATCGCTAAACGTCTTTAAAAATGGTTGAAGGATTTTTGCAGGCAAAACCTGCCAACAGAAATTAAAAGAATTTAAAAATATTAATTTCCGTTGCATTTCAACGATGCAAACTTCAACCTCATCGTCGGGATACACATTTAAACGGGAAAAAATTAAGCAATTCCGAGGGACTTTTTAAACAGAAATAATAATTATACACTTATCAAACTGTAGATATACTGTAACAGTATATTTAAGTATACAAAACAATTTTTTTAAATTTACCATTACCGCACAGGTACCGCGGAGGTTGCGAATCGGCGAGCAGTCGAGCTTCCCGTAGACTTTAAGTTGCGAAAAAATTTTTTTTTTAAATCAGTTAGAACGTGTATAGTTTCTATTTGACGGTAATTAAAATTAAGAAAAAGCAAATTTAAGGGAATGGCACGCGTTTACAAAAAAAATGAAAAGTTCACACAAAATTTTTGTGAAATTTAGATTAAAAAAGTAGTTTTTTTCTTATTTTTCCGAAACGTTTCTATCTAAACATTCTATCTAACTATGTAAACATTTCTACCAAGTTTCAACTCAATTGGCTTAATAGTTTTCGAGTACTCCTGCACGCCAATTTCAAAAATGCAGTTTTGAGAAAAACGCGTTTGAATTTTACGCCCGCTCCAAATTGGAGCAGTATATAAAAGATATGAATATAAAAGTTTTTGGGCCTGATAAATAAAGTCTTGAAATACATTTTAAAAAAATTGATTTATTTTGATTGATTTTTAAGTACAAAAACTAGTTTAACGTAACGCCTCAAAAATAGGTGGGCTAGGTAGCTCCATGACAACTCGGCAACGACATGTCTGAAACAAAAAAATCAAAATCCATTAGATTCAGTACGACACCAGCTACAAAATGACCCTCAGATATGAAGTTTTATCGAAAAATAAAAAAATGGCAGATGAAAAACGAAAAAGTATTAAAAAACGCGTTTTTTCGCAGTTTTTCGCTAAAAAAAAAGTAAAAATCAAAATTTAAAAACCATCGAGGGTCATCTTGCTGCGAATCATGTTTACAATATGTGGTTCAAATTTCAAGAGAATCGGTTTATTAGTTTTAGAGATACGATGGAGCTAGATTTTGAAAACGTTGTTTCGAGAGAAACGCGTTTGAAGTTTATACTGTGAAAAACTCTTACCTAAACTCAATCGACAATTCCTGCACCGTACAAAATCCCTTCTGATTGCTCATCATCGGCGATTTCTTCAAGTCTTGCTTGCTTTCGTTTTTTTTTTTTAATTTTCAAAGTGGACTGCCCCCTTTTCGTATGAGTTGAAAGTTGGTAGAAATATTGATAATATTGGTACCTTCTCCTTGACGAAAATTATTTTCGAAAAATTGAAGAAAAAAAACTACTTTTTTAATCCACATTTTACAGAAATTTTGCGTGATATGTTTTTTTTTTGTAAATGCGTGCCAATTTCTCAAATTTGCATTTGCTTCATTTTAATTATCGTCACATAGAAACTATACATGTTCTAACTGAAAAAATGTTTGAACTTTTTTGTAATCAAAGTCCACGGGCAGCTAAACTGCACGCCGATTCGCAACTCCCGCGGCGACCTTGCTGTAACACTCCACCACAGCTTTGCCATTTTAACGATGAATTAATTTTTAAAAATTGTTTCGTATACTTAAATATACTATTAAAGTATACCTAAAGTTTGATCATTGTAGAATAATTGTATCTTAGTTTTAAAAACCCCTCAATACGGATTCTTCTTTTCCTGTCTAAATGCCTCCTTAAGGCGGGATTAAAATCCCGCCTTAAGGGGTCCCCGCCTAGGGTGGTCTAGAGCTCGAAAATCTTAGGTATATTGCGGAATTTTTTTTTTATTACAAAAATAAAGACAAACCATATTTCAACTTTTCAGGCTTACTATTAGGTTCATTGTGAATAAAAAAAAATTATCATTTTAAAAATGCCGCTGAAGTTGACCCTCCGGAAAAATTGGACCTCGCCGATGATAGTCGTTTTGGCTCTTCTATTCATCTGAAAAATAAAAACCAAAAAGATTATCAATCGGTATGATTGCAGTTATGGCCGGGAATTTAAAAAAATTGAAAATTGACAAAATGGCGCGCTTTTGAAAGTGAAGTTCTAAAAATCGAGGTTTTTGTACCAGTTATTTCATTTAAAAAATACAAAATTATTAGAATAGAAAAATGATTCTAGTCTCATTAGTTAGAAGCTGTTTCTCATTCAATTTTAGAAATATTTCAATAACATTTTCTGGAAATATAGATAAAAGGTGATACTATCGAATCGAAACGAAGGGGGTCTCAAAATGACCTGTCATTATTTATTAATAAAACTTATTATTTATTCAAAAAGTACGAATATTTTAAATGTAATATAAGGTACAAACATGTAGGTTATGTGTGGAACAGAATATCCGATAAATGGTATGAACAGCATGGACTTGGAAGACATATTCTTTCAACAAGATGGCGCAACCTGCCACACTGCGGGCGAAACCATGCAGTTATTGCGAACGAAGTTTCATGTTATCTCGCGCCGCGACGATGTGAATTGGCCACCAAGATCGTGCGGTTTGGCGCCACTCGACTTCTTTCTTTGGGGTTTTCTGAAAGGAAAATCGTATGCCAACTCCATTGCGGAGCTCAAGGAAGCAATTGGACACATCGTCAATTAAATTATTCCGCGATTAAGGTAAGTTCGAGGTAGATGGCCACAGCTTTTTCAAGGATCCGTCAAAAAAACGTCAAAGAAACGTACAGACGTTTCTTAACTTATCTTCATTTGTAATTAAACTTTCAACATTTAACTTTAAGATAATTTACGAAATTAAAACAAACTCCTATCAGATCAACCTTGAAATTACTATTTGTTTAAAATAACGATTGGCTGTCTCTTCCGGAGTATCCGGGTGTGATGGCCATAGGAGTAGAGTTGAAACGGCCAGTTACCCAGCATTATGCTCTCGGTTTACTCTTTGGTTTTATGTTTTGGTTCATAATTTTTTTTTCTTTTAGCCACACCTGGAACTCATGTAATCGAAATCAGTATAATTTTTATGTACCCAAAGTTGGCACGCTATCCACTGACGCCAGTCTTCGATGAGACGAGTTTCATAATAATTTTCTCTGCAACATTTTTTGTCATTGTTCTTATATCGTCTTTCTAAGGTCTTCTTAGGTATTTCGTAGGTCCGAGCAGCCGCACGAACCGACAATTCATCATTTTTCCAGCACTAATAGCTGCTTTTAATGATTCTTGAGTCCAGTTCCCTCGTAGAGCAATTGCTTTTCTCTTGTACTTATTAGGTATCTAAACCAAATGTAGAAAAACTGAACTACTTGAACACGTTACAACTAATACTATGGTCATGATACACCGACTGTACGTGGCCATCTCTTCTAATCTCCCGGGAGAGATTGCCACATCTAAAATGTGAACAAGTAAAAACAATACATGCGAAGTTTTGAGGTTATAACAAAGCACTGTTCGTGAACTATTCGAGAAATACAAAAGTAACCATTACTTTCACAAAATAACATCACTGCAATGTGAAACATGAAACCTTCAAAAAAAATTAGCTGTAGACAGAATAATTAAAAAGGATTTTACTTACTTAACATGTTTTTGCTAAACTTTTGCATACTTACTTACGTATATTTACACCTGCGCACGACGCGATGTGAATTAAGCAGCAACAGGTGAAATCTAGTGTCCGGTTCTATGAAACATTTCTACTGGCCATCTCTCCCTTATGGCCAACTCCCCCGGATTTACCCTATGCCAAAATGTTATTGAACATTTCGTCAAAAGAGTGAACGTTTGCAAACAGGGACGAGGCGGCCATTTATCGGATATTATATTCCACACATAACCTCCATTTTTGTACCTTATGTTAAAATTAAAATAGTCGTACTTTTTAAACAAGTAGGGGAAGTCGAGGCAACATTATAACGCTGAGGTCATGTTCAAATAAAACAATACATATATGAGTCAGTCAATTTTAATTATTTTTTAAACTAATCAACATTTATTAATCTTTCAATTTTGGAAGTAAATAAATCAGTCTTTCTGATTCGTTTCATACAATGTATATTTTTTATTGAACCTTTATTTTTCCCATCTTACCCCGTATGCGTGGCAAGATGAAACAGCGCTGGGATAATGATGGGACACGAATTATTGACATCTTTTGCATATAAGAGTGGTTTCATTCTCAATACCATCAATTTAATGAGCCTAAATTCTAAGTCGAAGTTATGTAGGATTAGTCCGAATAATCTTGCTTTCATATCATTTTGATGATTTGTAAGTTCTTTTTCTTCCCCTGGAAGAAACACCGGTTGAAGAGGAACCAAATGCTTCACTAGTTCCATTTCACCCTTTCTAACGTAAATAGTGGTACGTTGTAAAATATTCCGGGTTTGCGACAGCTTGTATTCATCTTGCCCCATTAGACGGTTAACGAATTAACAAAAAATCACGCAATAACCTTAAAAATTTCTGACTAACCGTTCTTATTACATTAATAATTAATACTTTCAGTGTGTTTACCTATCTGTCTTTAAGGCGTTACCCCCACTTGTAGCGCAAAAAAAAGGCCTTTTTCATGAATTTTTTTGACGAAAACTACAAAACTTTTTTAATCGATCAATATACCATCTTAAGGAACACATCTTGAAGAACTTTCAGTAATTTTGTTATTGAAAAATATTACATTGTTTAGTGGCAAATGGCCGTCAATGAAATAATGTTTTTATATACACGGTTTGCGGTGACCAACATTGTGGCGAAGTGGATCATCTGAAAAAAAAAATGCGGATGGATTTAGTCAAATATAAGTATAACCTAGTCTTTAATCGAAGGATTTTAAAAAATATTCATTTTTCACAAAATGGCGGACAGTCAAAGTTAATGTTTCGATTTTAACGAAAAGAAACGGCCGTTTTTTGGCTATAAAACGGCCATTTTTTTCGAAAAAAAAATCGAAAGATTAAAGACTACATTTTTATGTATTAAATAAGCCTGCAAAATTTCAAGATCGGTTCATTAGTGTTCGAGTAATCTTGGTCACCGACTTCAGAAATGCCATTTTGAGAAAAACGCGTTTAAAGTTTCAATTTCAGTTTACACGAAGAAAATATTTTTTTTGTAAACTTACATAGAGCCATCTATTCCGGGCCCATACTTCTGTATGGGCCCGGATTCTTATACTTCAAAAAAATGAAATAAAAAAAATCGATTTTTTCAAAATCGCAAGTGGGGGTAACCCCTTAATTCAATTGTTTTTTTTCTCAGTGCGCGTATTCGTCTTACCCCAAGTTCCCTTATACATTTTATTAACAAATTAGAAAGTGGGGTCATTTTGAGACACCCTATGTTTTTGAAAACTGCAATTTTTCGACCTACCTAGGCAGATGTAGCCTGTTAAAGTTCGCGTCGATGGAACGCAAATGAATATTTATCCAATTCTTAATATTCTTCCACCCGGCTATTTCGTACTCCCATGCATGCGATGTCGCGTCGCTGTCCGAGGCAGCTATAAAACGCGTTCGATCGGCCAGGCCACAAAGAGTGCCGCGCAAAGTTGTTCCCGAGCACAGACGTTCGCACGTTACTTTTTTTCTCCCTTCTTCCCCTCGTCCGGGAGTTTTCTTTATTCGCACTTCCTCGGTGGTCCGGGCGACTCTCGTGTATAACCCAAGGTGAAAATTATACACTTTTCAATATGACAACAGCGTCTGGCTGGTAGGCGAAGAGACGAAAACGCGTGGCCGGGTCGCATTCGCAGCGAAGAAAAGATAGAAAATCGGATGGGCGCTCTCGAGGACGTCGCAGTTCAGCCGAGACGACCACCGAGCTGACCGCTACGTCGACGGCCATCAACTCCTCCTCGCGGCTCTATAATATCGTCCGTTCCCGCCAGCGAGATGGTGACAAACGGATCCGCGGAAACGTCGAGCGGAACGGGGTTAGTAATTTGCCCGGAGAGAGGGGTAGGGAGAGAGAGAGAGAGAGAGAGAGAGAGAGAGAGAGAGAGAGAGAGAGAGAGAGAGAGAGAGAGAGAGAGAGAGAGAGAGAGAGATGAAAACAGAAAAGGGATATTGCTCGCCGCAGCCGCAAAATGTCCTTTACTGCCCATTTATTTCCAATTATCCCTCCCCCGCCACCCGCAAAAACGCGCGAAAATCATTGTATATAGACCGCGCGGGTTGTCGCAATTTCCCTTTCAACCCTCCACGGGACCGCATTATTCGCCACGAAGTAATGAGTATTTCCAATCTGTATGAGGCAACGGACCGTTGAAACTTTTGCCCGACCGCGCTGCAGATGGAAGCGCCAAACGTGCACTGCCGCTGTGAAACATTTCGAAGTATCGCCCGATTTTACGTGGCGCTCGAACCCGGACAACGATCACCGCTATTATCGCTGCAATCTCGGCAAAGTGATGAACGAATGGGAGGAAGACACTTGGAGCCAAACGGGGTCAGATAATACCCCCACCATTCACAACACTTTTTTCCAACACACTCCGACGTACCTTTTCTGTACTTTGTGCGTTGTATTGAGGAGGTTGGAGCGTTAGCCACGATCCAAGATTATATTTGAAAAAAAATGTATGTTATCGTCGAGACTATACGGAGTCTGGACGATTTTTTCGAAATTTTTGCAGCACTAAACAAGGGAGATAAAAAATAGTTCGATGGATGTACTTTTACGTGCGGTTAGGTGGGCCAGACGTTCACGCTACGGGAGGTGTATTCTTTTGGCTAGTTAGCACCAAGATAAACCATTTTTTGACAGAGGATCAACGCAAACTAAACCTTTGTAAAGATTTAGAGAAAAAAAAACCCAGCTTGCCGATCGTAAACCACATATATTCAATATTGAACCATTAAGGCGTTACCCCCACTTGTAGCGCAACAAAAGGCCTTTTTCATGATTTTTTTTAAAGAAAACTACAAAACTTTTTTAATCGATCAATATACCATCTTAAAAAACACATCTTGAAGAACTTTCAGTAATTTTTTTATTGAAAAATATTACATTGTTTAGTGGCAAATGGCCGTCAATGAAATAATGTTTTTATATACACGGTTTGCGGTGACCAACATTGCGGCGAAGTGGATCATCTGAAAAAAAATGCGGATGGATTTAGTCAAATATAAGTATGAACTAGTCTTTAATCGAAGGATTTTAAAAAATATTCATTTTTCACAAAATGGCGGACAGTCAAAGTTAATGGTTCGATTTTAACGAAAAAAAAAACGGCCGTTTTTTGGCTATAAAACGGCCATTTTTTCGAAAAAAAAATCGAACGATTAAAGACTACATTTTTATGTATTAAATAAGCCTGCAAAATTTCAAGAAGATCAGTTCATTAGTGTTCGAGTAATCTTGGTCACCGACTTCAGAAATGCCATTTTGAGAAAAACGCGTTTAAAGTTTCAATTTCAGTTTACACGAAGAAAATATTTTTTTTTTGTAAACCTACATAGAGTCATCTATTCCGGGCATCAAAAAAAAACTGCACTTCAAATTGCACTTTAAAAAAATGCAATAAAAAAATCGATTTTTTCAAAATCGCAAGTGGGGGTAACCCCTTAAGGTTTGAGGAGAGGTTACGAATCTTGGCTGGCGAATGAATAGGTTTGCTGCCAACCTCAATTACTGCCAAGTTTTTCCATTTCGGCAACACTTCATATAAATTGATGGTAATAATAAATAATCTCGTAACGTAAATAGAAATAGGCATAAGGTCAAAGTGGGAACAGTGGCAACAGTGGGTACACTGAACCTTTTCTGTTTCTCAGAAGTGGACATGTATATATATGCGTCTTTTTCACATTAGAACCGCCCTCGGATGCCAATAGGTTTGAACCTGTCTGTGAGTCGCTCCCGCGCAATTCGGTTGTGAGAGGTGATTTTATATTATTTTTGGTGTCAAAAGTTGAAAAACCAGCTGGGTTTGTATGTTTTTTGCTTCTTTACCAATCGCAGTTATGTTCGAAGTCATTGTTCTCCCGCAATATATAGCTATATTGCGGTATTTGAGCATTGGTTTGTTAACCTAACAAAAAAAGAAACTTGTCAGTACCCGCTTTAGAAAAAAAAGAGGGGGTTGGTACACAGTGGCTCAATTTTTCGAGGTACACAGAGGTAAGTCATAATATGAATATTAACGCGTTGTGATTTAGATAGGTACTGCTACTACCTCATTAGGTAGGTACTCATTTTTTATTAATATTCAATAAATGATTGTGATTGATCTCATAATATGCTGTCTTTTGTAAATTAATATTTCAATAGTTTACTGTACAATACTCCTCATTGTATAGAGAAAAGCACTCCATTACCTACAAGTGTACAGTGGATCAGGGTAATTTTCTTCAAGTTTTGCTTGATTTTGAAATTTTGTTTAACTGTGAAATTAGGCATATTTCACTGTGTACACACCCATGTACACAGTGGATCAAATCCCATTTTTTTAATGGTTAGTATCTCAATATTTATTGGGTTGGGCCGTTCAGTGTCTGTTAACAAAATGAAGCCATCGAGTACACTTGACGTTTAGTCAAGATGTCATTGAGATTGTGTGAACGGTTAGGCAGCTATAGACCTCTGAAAGAAAATGAGCCACTGATCCCACTCTGACTACTATTCATATGGTTAACATTAACGTTTTTCGAGTATAATTTGTTGGAAGAGCTTATGCAAAGTAACTTCGAAAAAAAAATTATAGTAAAGTTTACTTATAGCGAAAACGCAAATCATTTGCACTCCGAGAAACCGTAGCTCAATAGTTAAAAGAACTACGCATGTCTCACAAACTGCTACATAGTATGTTTGTTGCATTACAAAAATAGTAAAATAGGATATCAGTTCAAAACTTCTTCTTGTAGGACACACATTACTATGCATTCAGCAGGTCGTATCATACAATATGGTATAAATGACCATTATATGGTACAAAACTATTGCGAAGCGCCAACAATCCATCTAAACAGTGTCATATATTTTATAAAATTATCTGGGCAAAATTTCACCTGAATTGCAGGTAACAGCTACTCGGAAGTACAGCCAGAATTACTTTTGTCTCTTATGCCATATCTGTGCTCAAGATGCCAAAAGTACTCGGTAGGGTAGTCCCAGCATGCGTAGGATAGGCAGAAGGTAGGCAGTTAGGTTCCAAATTCGATTCCGATTAGGCGAAATACTTTCTTCGAAATAAATGATTACAGGAGGTCAGGGAATGGCGAATTATAATTTTAAAAAATCATCGAGGTAGAACTCTCAGTTGCGCATTTTATTTTATTTTGGATTTACGAAATATCCTATGCATTTAGTAGACGGCATTGATGCCTTGGACCTTGGATAACACACCTATTATACCTTGGAATAACACACAAAATAAGCATATAGAAGGTCGTATCTCATAATATACCTGTGTAGAAAATTGACAGGGCATCCCTCATAAAAATAAGGGCCTTTAAGTGCTTATTCGAGGATTTCCTTATCAGGGAAGCCTCAAGCCCTCGAAGGCCCTTATGTGGCAATCCCGACAGAGGTTGGCATAATAAGGGCCCGATTAGGGGTTATTAATTATTAATTAATTAATTAATAGGATTAAATCTTTTTCAATCCTGAAAAATCTGTGATTTGGTTTCATCTGTTCAAAAAAAAATTTACTTGAATTCACTAAATAGATCTATTTGATTTCTTTAAATTTAAATTAAATAGAATTTTTGTAGAGTCAACCATTTTTCTATTTAATTGAACTAATGGTCTGTCTTTGTTGCAACACTCATATCAAAGGGGTGTGGGGTAGAAAGGGTGAGAGAGAGAGAGAGAGAGAGAGAGAGAGAGAGAGAGAGAGAGAGAGAGAGAGAGAGAGAGAGAGAGAGAGAGAGAGAGAGAGAGAGAGAGAGAGAGAGAGAGAGAGAGAGAGAGAGAGAGAGAGAGAGAGAGAGAGAGAGAGAGAGGAATTTTATATATATATATATATATATATATATATATATATAGGTTATGTGTATGTTATTCGATACAACAAATAATTATAGGAATTCATTTGGTCTCTTATGCTATATCTGCGACTAACCACACCTTAAATCTAAAAAATGATGAAGAAATCCATCGTTTAAAAACAGATCATGATAGTCAGCGAATTTTTTCCTCGCCCCGTAAAAGCATCTCGAATGATAAACTATATTCCTGTGGGCAATACACAAAGTGCAATACAAACGGTGTACGCCGTTTCACTGACCACCATCGCCGCGCCTGTCTATTTTCGTTTCCCTTTTCCAGCGCAGATGGAAGTCTCGAGCCGCGCGCAACAATTTCAAATCGTCGGACACTTCGATCTCAATGGACCGAAGGATTGACGACGGTGAGTCTCCGTTAACCTTCGGCAGCCTCGCTGTAACCTCGCGAAGGTCGCATTTGCGATCGCGAAAAATGACAAATTCGTTGGCACTCTCGTTTGATGGATTTCCAGCCAGTCCATTTTCAACATGTACCGTAAAATTTGGCATTCAGGGTAACTTTGACAGTTTTTGGGGCTACTTTGACAGAGCGCCAAAATACGCTTTAAATGTGCGCACAGCGAGCCCGGTTGACCTTCTGTGGCGGGCAGCGAGTGCGGGGAATAAACTTGACGAACAATTTGTTGTTCAAGTTCATTATAATGTTGCAAAGTTGATTGTAATGTTGCTCAAGTTGATTTTGATCTCAATGACAATTATTAGACTCATTAAGGAGGTTGGAGCGTTAGCCACAATCCAAGGTTGAATTTAATTAAAAAAAAATACATGTTATTGTTTAGACTATACTGAGTCTTTACAAATTTTTTGAACTTTTTTCACCACCAAACACCAGAGATAAAAAATAGTTTAATGTATTTAATTTAACGTGTGGTTAGATGGGCAAGACTTTCAAAAGGGTATGTAATTTTTTTTTTATTTAGCACCAAGATAAACTATTTCTAACAACGAATTAACGCAAACTGAACCTTTGTAAACATTTAGAAAAAACAATCCTCATCTTGCCCATCGTAAACTATGGGCCAATAATCTCGAGACGTAAATATGAATAGGCATAATTATAAATTACTTAAAATTCCATTGTGAATTGTATAAAACATTCGTTGTCGTAGTTTTTTCATAATAATCATCGATAATGTTATACTTTTTCAAGTTGGTAGTAACACAAAAGTTTGTCTACGTTACGTAATAAAAATATTAAAATGCATAATTTTGCCCTTTAATTATGAATTTCAAAAAATAAGCATATACAGAATAAACCTGTACCTCGTATGCATTTTTTTGAGGTTCATTGAAAAAAATGAATAAACCGTCATTTGACTCAACTGAATCACTTCAACCTCCTTAAGTGCCTATAATAGCACCCCGAGTACTTGATATTTTTATGTGAAATGTTGCCTTAAGGGAGGGCACCACTGTAACTGCCCATTTTCGACCGTTTTTTTGGATTTTTTTTAATGGAATAAAATACATTGTCAAAAGAGCTTTTAGGATTTATAAGGTATATAATGAACTATGCAAAAATAAATTATTTGTCAAAAATATACAAAATGGCGACACGCAGTAGAACTGTCGTAAATTTAGTCCCGGAACTAAGAGTGAAATATTTTCGTTAATTATGTTATTTTTAGCAGTCAAGTACTGGAGAAATTAGAAAAAAAATAGAGACGAGTTTGAAAAAAAGTTCGTTTTTCGACCATAATTTTCATCTCAAAAGTGATATATTTGTTACAATTTTCGATTCATCGGAAAAAGCGCTCGTACTTGACTGTTAGAGCAATCAAAGAAGCGACAGTTAAAATTTCAAGTCGATTGGCCGAAAATTGTTCGAGTTCTGCTGCCTTAATAACGATGAAAATTTGGTTATAAAAAATCGTTGTCTTTCGTTAAGGCGTTACCCCCACTTGTAGCGCAACAAAAAGGCCTTTTTCATGAATTTTTTTAAAGAAAACTACAAAACTTTTTTAATCGATCAATATACCATCTTAAAGAACACATCTTGAAGAACTTTCAGTAATTTTTTTATTGAAAAATATTACATTGTTTAGTGGCAAATGGCCGTCAATGAAATAATGTTTTTATATACACGGTTTGCGGTGACCAACATTGCGGCGAAGTGGATCATCTGAAAAAAAAAATGCGGATGGATTTAGTCAAATATAAGTATAAACTAGTCTTTAATCGAAGGATTTTAAAAAATATTCATTTTTCACAAAATGGCGGACAGTCAAAGTTAATGGTTCGATTTTAACGAAAAAAAAACGGCCGTTTTTTTGCTATAAAACGGCCATTTTTTTCGAAAAAAAAATCGAACGATTAAAGACTACATTTTTATGTATTGAATAAGCCTGCAAAATTTCAAGAAGATCGGTTCATTAGTGTTCGAGTAATCTTGGTCACCGACTTCAGAAATGCCATTTTGAGAAAAACGCGTTTAAAGTTTCAATTTCAGTTTACACGAAGAAAATATTTTTTTTTTTTGTAAACTTACATAAAGTCATCTATTCCTATAGTCATAGAGCCATCTATTCTCAGATACTTATACTTCAAAAAAATGCAATAAAAAAAATCGATTTTTTCAAAATCGCAAGTCGGGGTAACCCCTTAATTCCATGTATAGTGCTTAAAATAGTACATTTTTTGTCAAAATGGTTCCGAAGTAACCCTTAATCTTTGACATAAGGTGCATTTCATGTCCTGTCAAAGAAGCCCCACACTCGGGGCTACTTTGACACTTTAAAAAATGTGTATATAAAATTGTGAGGGAGTGGTGGAACTTGACTTTCTTATACATTTGATAGCCAAAGGCGCCCTGTTCTATTGGAGCTAGAAAAGTGGGTATCTAGGATGTTAAAAAAAAGTTACCTATAAAAAACTTCCGAAACCTGTTCAAAGTACGAAATTTAGGGTTCAACGCTGTATTTCACGATGCATCGTCGTTCGCCGACGTCACACGAATAATCGGCGATTTGATCGAGCAGCATTACGGGAGCATGAAAAATCGCATCTCAGCCGCGGTGGATGATATCAGAATACGTTGGATCACCACAGGTCGTTCGAGTTTGCATGCACGATTTTTCGTGCCGAGATAATAAAAAGGGATGAACGAAGGAATGAGAAATCATCATTTCATTCGTGCTATCATTTCAGAGCAGACGGTACTCATTTCCATCGAGCCAAAGTGGTCAACAAATTGATCGGCTATTATCTCATCTCGATGGCGATTTACATGATCGAGCTGTCCTTCTGGACGAATGGAAAATTGTTTCGTCTACTTGGCAATCTTATTCTGGAACCGAGAGAGTTAGTATGTTATTCTTTACATAGTTTACATGCATATACGCGTACCCCATATATATTCATGGCACGACCTGGAAAGTTCCTAGGTTTACCTGATAATTATAGCTTCAACGACATCAATCAGAATAATAATAACTATAACGATGACCGACACTGGTGGATGCGCGGTTGGAGTTCGGCTCCGGCGGTACGCCTGAATTAGAAGGTCCGAAAAATTGTTTTTTTTTTTTTAATTGCTTAAGGGGTTAGGCCACTCTGAAGGCCGAAAAAATAGGCTTTTTGGGGATTTTTTTTCAGAAAAACTACAAAATAAATTGAGATTATAAAAGAGGATGTTTATCATACATATCAGTGACTGTATAGAATAATTTTTTTCAAGCGATTCATTTCAAAATGACGGCTGTGCAGCGTTTGTCTCAAAACTGCATTTTTTAAGTTGCCGGAAATATAACTCAGACAATTTTCAACCGATTCACTTGAAATGTTGAATATATCTTGAAAATACATTATCTATGGAAGTGCATAGGATTTTTTTTATATTGCATAGTTAATTTGTTATCAACAATTATCTAATATCTTTTTTGGCAAATTTTTAACTTTCCAAGAATTTGCCAAAAAAATCGTTAATAACAAATGAACTATGCAATATAAAAAAAAAATCCTTCGTATTTCCATAAACAATGTATTTTTCAAAATTCATTCAACATTTCAAGTGAACCGGTTGAAAATTTTGAGATAAACGCGACACAGTCGCCATTTTGAAATTAATCGCTTCAAAAAAATGATTGTATACAGTCACTGATATGTGTGACAAACACCCTTTTTGTAATCTCCATTTATTTTGTAGTTTTTTTGAAAAAAAAATCCCCAAAAAGCCTAATTTTTCGGCCCCTAGAGTGGCCTAAGGCCTTAAATCGATAAATAAACTATCCAAGAATATATTTTCGAAGATACAAGGCCAAAAGCAGAGAAGCGATTAATATTTGATATTGATATTTCATCCTATTGAAATCTTTGAAGCGCGTTTTCTCCAGTTTTCATTTTCACGATTTTTTCAAATTGGCGGGCGTGATAGCGAAAAAACTAAACGACCTATTGAATCGAACCAAATTTTTCTTTATCAGTATGACAATCTGTTCAAAGTGAATTAAAAGAGTCGTTGAAATAGTCTTTTTAAATCATTTTTATAGCCCGTTAAAGTGTTTTTTTAACACTTTTTTTTTCAAACCCGAGGAAAGTTATAATTTCACGATTTTTTCAGCGTTTTCTTAATTCACCCGGAAGAAAAATATATGATAATTGAACATTTTGGTGGTTTATTTTGGTGGCGGAACGCCAATACTCCTGAGACCTTGGGTGTACAGACTTGAGTAAAAGTCTGTGCACCAGAGAATCGGATGAATATGGGGTCGTCTATACCGGTACGCGTTATCCACAGTTTCCCTGCACCCTAGGAAAATGCGATGTAGTGTAGCTTAAGGGGGGCCACCTAGGGGCCCAAAAAATGGCTAAATTCCGAATCTTTATTCCGAGGAAACGGTTGGTGAGAAAGAAACACATTTTTTAACACAAAGGTACATACTGGGTGCCCTGTTATGAATGGATAATCCTGCAACTATCAATAGGACAGATCATCTCCCACTAAATGCTGGAATTTCACTTTAGTAAAAGTGCCAGGGTTTTCGAGATTTTGGGCTTCATGTTATTTTTTGAAAAAAAAAAATCATCTGCTTTTGGCTTTTCGCATGCCATTTCTACAAATGATATCAATCAACAACAACCACGCAACTTTTTTAAGCGGAGGGTAGGGGTTTCAGCGTGAAAAAAAAACACTTTCTTGCGATTTTTTATGATGAAAAAGGTCGGAAAATATTGATCATTGGACATGCTCGCGGTTCATTCAATAACCATAGATATGTTCAATCATACGTGAAAATGTCAGACCGATTGTTCGAATAGTTTTTTTGGAATCATGTCCGCCAGGTAAAAAGAAGTGGTTTTTAAGAAAACGCGGTTAAAGTTGTTCGTATGGAACTTTTTTGTATGAAAAGTATCTACGCCTGCGAGCGGAAGGTCGACTCCCAGGTCTATTGGCAATATTGGGAATTTCACCCAAAACAATTAAGGACATCCTTAAAAGTATATATTTTCGGGGCAATAAAAAAATCGGAAATATCTTTATGATAATAAAAAAACGACAATGTTTTTATAAAAATGAAAAAAATCGACATTGTTTTTATGATAATAAAAAGACATCGACAATAGCAATGGCGATAGAAATAAATCATTTTTCTCAACCCGCGAATGCAGAAAGTGTCCTTAAGGTATTCCTTTCGCAGAGGGTCGTATTTTGTGGGGGCATAAGCAGGGTCCTTCTGAATCATTGGTAAATTACAGTGGCGCTTAATAAAAAATGAAGTACAATGACTTATTGAACCCAACGATGAAATGGTATTAAAAAATTTGGCGCAAATTTAGTAGATTTCGACATTTTTACAAGCATTTACTTAACTTGCTGCGCTCGTATGGCTTTCCGGTTTAAAATTTGTAATCCCTTTTTCAAACACTCGCTGGCATCCGATTGAGCTGAAATTTGGCATCCCTATGTGACTTCGGTGACAATGCAATAATGTGGTCCATGGAGCCATAAAATAAATAATATCTAACATGTGAATAGCCAAAGTGCATAAAATGTAATATTAACCAGATGAATACGCACAAATGAAGGTATTGAGACAGATAATTAAACACATGCTAATGCTGAAAAGTACTAAATAAAATAATAAACGTAAAAAATCTTTTTGAAAACAAGCTTTCATTTATAAATTATTGAACCAAAAAGTGGAAAATAACATTTAGTGTATGAAGTTAAATAGTAAAGCTACGGAAGAACATTTAGTGTATGAAGTTAAATAGTAAAGAACGGAAGAATCTTTGGTCACTGATCAAAGGCGCAGGCTATAATTAATAAAACTTACATGACTATAAAACTAGAAAAAATGTAAATATTTTCTTAATAGCTTGAAGCGTGAAACGTCATTACACTTTAAAGAAAGCCGCAATATGAAAGCTTTTAAGAAAATATTTAAGGCGGGATATACATTTACAACGATCAAAAAATTGATTTCTTTTTTTTTTTCTTTAAACGATTGAACCATATATGAGGCACTTCATGTCACTTCAGCCAGTAAAAAAATCCACAAATAATTTTGAAAAATCGAGTTACTTTATTGAAAAATATTCACCGAGTGACGACATTTTTTAAAAATTTCTGAGGTTTTTTCTGGTTGATTTCCATTTTTAAATTTTTTTCCATTCAAATGGCTGTATTCCACTCAAATGGCTGTTTTCCATTCAAATGGCAGGACGTGCGTCTTTTTCTAGCCTTCCAAAAAAAAATGAATTTAGATTTTATTGAGCAAGTCGAACGTCCGTTTCAGGGCAAAATATACAAAAATATTTTTTTTTCTAAAGGAAAGACACTCGTTATTTTATTTTTAAGAATTTCTCCGAATTGTGAATACGAAAAGCAGATTTTTGGTATTTTTTATATTATGGAATTCCTAAACACCGTGAAGTAACAGCTATTTTTATATTTAAATTTTTTTTTATTAATATTCGATTGAAGAGTCTGGCGCACTCGCTGTATGATTACCAGGTTTTTGAAATACATATGACATATATGTCATATGTATTGGAGCCTTGGAGTGCTCCACACTCTTTAATCGAGTGTTAAAAAAAAATTTAATCAAAATAGCTGTTACTTCACGGTGTTTAGGAATCTTACAATATAAAAAATACCAAAAATCCGTTTTTCGTATTCACAATTCGGGGAAATTTAAAAAAATAAAATAACGAGTGCCTTTCCTTGAGAAAAAAAATATTTTGCATATTTTGCCCAGAAACGGACGTTCGACTTGCTCAATAAAATGTAAATGAATTTTTTTCCGGAAGGCTATAAAAAGACGCACAGTTTCATTTTTACGAATGTAAATACGTCAAATCCTGCCAAAGCTACAGCTATTTGAATGGAAAAATGTTAAAAAATGGTAATCAATGAGAAAAAACGTCAGGAATTTTAAAAAAATTTCGACACTCGGTGAATATTTTTCAATAAAGTAACTCGATTTTTCAAAATTATTTGTGGTTTTTTTTACTGGCTGAAGTGACGTGAAATGCCCCTATGTAGAATATTTTCCTAAAGATTCAAAGCGAAATTCGAAAAACTTCAAACGTTACAGCCCATCAACGCTGTGCCTCACCGCTCGGATTCGGAGCGAGCGTGAACTTCAAACGCGTTTTTCTCAAAATTGCTTTATCAAAATAGGCGTGTAAGATTACTCAAAAACTATTAAGGTCTTAGGCCATAGTAACTGGTATAAAATCATGTGCGAATTTAACAATTTTTTTTCGTATGAAAAAGTGATTCACTCATAAAATGAATTTCACATCTATTTAGTATCAATATCAAGCTGTTAGAAAATATCTATATTTTTTTCGATGCACAAAATGGCCGGCTACTAATATTTTTTTTGTGTTATCTTTTTTCTTAGGCGCTCCGCGGCGTGACATTCAGCATCCACAAGATTTTACCTAGAACACAAAACAAAAATGCTCGTCAATCTATATTAGAATACCTAGAGAAGTACGTACGGAATTTAAAAAATATTGTTTTATTTAAAAGTTGTAGGTATTTGAACTTGAGAAATGAATTTTCAGTGAAAAATTTCGTCATAACTGGTCATAAACTGCTCATAAAATGAAAAGTTTTCGATTAATCAGAAATTCCGTACGTACTTCTCTGCGAAATGCAATTAGGAACATAACTTTTAAATTTATGTTCCTGAAAATTGTTGAAGTTATTTGTCACGCCAATTGGGAAAAAGCTGTTTCGAGAAGTTTTTAGTAGTCGGCCATTTTGTACATCGTAAATAAATATATATTTTATAACAGCTTGATATTAATACTAAATAGATGTGTAATTAATTTTATGAGTGAATTACTTTTTCATACGAAAAAAAAATTGTTAAATTCGCCCATCCGTTACTGTGCCTTAGGCCTTAAGCCGATTGAGTTGAAACTTGGCAGAAATATTGAAAATATTGGTACCTTCTAGAATTGTTTCTGAAAAATTGAAAAAAAAAAAAAACTACTTTTTTCATCCACATTTTACAGAAATGTTGCATGAAATGTTGATTTTTTTTTTGTAAATGCGTGCCATTTTCTTAAGGCGTTACCCCCACTTGTAGCGCAAAAAAAGGCCTTTTTCATGAATTTTTTTAAAGAAAACTACAAAACTTTTTTAATCGATCAATATACCATCTTAAAGAACACACCTTGAAGAACTTTCAGTAATTTTTTTATTGAAAAGTATTACATTGTTTAGTGGCAAATGGCCGTCAATGAAATAATGTTTTTATATACACGGTTTGCGGTGACCAACATTGCGGCGAAGTGGATCATCTGAAAAAAAATGCGGATGTATTTAGTCAAATATAAGTATAAACTAGTCTTTAATCGAAGGACTTTAAAAAATATTCATTTTTCACAAAATGGCGGACAGTCAAAATTAATGGTTCGATTTTAACGAAAAAAACGGCCGTTTTTTTGCTATAAAACGGCAATTTTTTTCGAAAAAAAAAATCGAACGATTAAAGACTACATTTTTATGTATTAAATAAGCCTGCAAAATTTGAAGAAGATCGGTTCATTAGTGTTCGAGTAATCTTGGTCACCGACTTCAGAAATGCCATTTTGAGAAAAACGCGTTTAAAGTTTCAATTTCAGTTTACACGAAGAAAATATTTTTTTTTGTAAACTTACATAGAGTCATCTATTCTGGGCATGAAAAAAAAATGCACTTCAAATTGCACTTCAAAAAAATGCAATAAAAAAAATCGATTTTTTCAAAATCGCTAGTGGGGGTAACCCCTTAAATTGGCATTTTCTTCATTGTAATTAGCGTCACATAGAAACTATACATGTTCTCACTGAAAAAAATGTTTGAACTTTTTTGCAAATCAAAGTATACGGGAAGCTAGACTGCACGCCGATTAGCAACTCCCGCAGCGACCTTACTGTAACACTCTGCCACAGCTCCGTAATATTGATGATGAATTTAAAAAAAAAATTAATATTTACAAATTTTAAAAAATTGTTAAAAAGATTGTTAAAAAAAATTGTTAAAAAATAATAAAAAATTGAAAGTAAAAAAAATTGCTTTGTATACTTAAATATACTATTAAAGTATACCTAAAGTTTGATAAATGAATAATTATTTCTTAGTTTTAAAAATCCCTCAATATTACTGATTTTTTCCTGTCTAAATGTATATGCCGCCTTAAACCTTTTGAAGTCCTACGTTTATGTAAGTTTTATTAAGTATGTACTGCCTGCGCCTTTGATCGGTGACCAAGGATGGGCTTCTTCTGTAGCTTTACTATTTAACATCATACACTAATTATTATTTTTTACTTTATAGTTCAATACTTTATAAATAAAAGCTTGTTTTTTTTTACTTTTCAGTTCAGTACTTTATAAGTAAAAGCTTGTTTTTTTTTAATTTTTAACATTTTATCTGAAAAGTCGTGGATACGAAAATTCTTCTGCTATGCCCATTTTTCCAAGTTTTATCGTTAATATTTTCTTCAGACATTCGGTGACGCCTTGTATTTATTGTCGTCACGGAATTTTTGAAATATTTCACACCCTTGAGCAGTTTATATCAGACATCCAGAGTTATGTTGTGTATAAACAACTAGATAGAAATATGACTACCGTGTCATCTCCATAAAGTGCCGTACAAATGAAACCATTTTTAGAGTAGCAATTTATCGTTAAAAGTTCGATAACTTGGCTTGAAATGTTATCAGTATACTTGGATGTATTTTTATTCGATTATAGATGAAAGTCAGTTAACTGTTAAATATTCCGGTTCGCGATAGGAATACCTTAATTACGAATTATCGAGTGTAGAATGTCGTACGTATACATGTGCAGACATTGATTGCCGATATTATTAATCCAAACGTTTATACATATCTAGACTCGCCACAAATTACAAATTAATGGCACAATCTGTCATAATGAACCGGTTGCAGCAAAATCCAAGCGCCGATAGCGCTGTGCATCGTGGCTATTTTCGTCTTCGTCGTCTATCTGCTCGGTGGAGAAGGAACTTTATTCGCATCATCGGCCTGCGAGAACGAGGCGACATAGGGGAAAGAAAAAACTAAAGAGGAACCGAAAGGCGACACTTGGGACGAGAGAGAGAGACAGCGCGAGAAAGTAAGGGGGGCTGAGACGTATTACATTGATCGATCGATCGAGAATCCGCGAGGCAGCAGCACCAGACACGCGAACCTCTTCACGTGTATACTTGGATCGATTCCTGACAAATGGATCCTCCCCGCTCGTGTGCACGCGGTCTGTGATTTTTGCAGCGTGACGCTCGCCGCGCTGTCCCCCCGGGGCAAATAAAACTCGATTATTGTATTTACGTACACGCGCACGTGTATATACGGCAACACAACTTTTCTCGTAATACCGCTATATGCAATACGAATGGACAATACCTTTACCCCACAGCCATCGCCGTACATTTAAACGCGAAGGAATAAATAAAACATTTCGTTCTATACTGCATGCATCGCCTGAAAATTACTGAGGAATCTTCAAGGCCGAATCGATGTCGTTGAACCCCGCGGGAATAAATGTATATATGAGGCATTCCACGTCACCTCAGCCAGTAAAAAAAAATCCACAAATAATTTTGAAAAATCGAGTTACTTTATTGAAAAATATTCACCAAGTGTCGAAATTTTTTAAAAATTTCTGACTTTTTTTCGTTGATTACCATTTTTTGACATTTTTCCATTCAAATGGCTGTATCTTTGGCAGGATTTGACGTATTTACATTCGTAAAAAACGAAAATGTGCGTCTTTTTCTAGCCCTTTAGAAAAAAATTAATTTTGATTTTATTGAGCAAGTCGAACGTCCATTTCGGGGCAAAATATGCAAAAGTATTTTTTTTCTCAAGGAACGGCACTCGTTATTTTATTTTTTTAAATTTCTCCGAATTGTGAATACGAAAAACGGATTTTTGGTATTTTTTATATTATGGGACTCCTCAACACCGTGAAGTAACAGCTATTTTTATTTAAAATTTTTTTTTTATTAATATTCGATTGAAGTGTGTGGAGCACTCCAAGGCTCCAATACATATGACATATATGTCATATGTATTTCAAAAACCTGGTAAACATACAGCGAGTGCTCCACACTCTTCAATCCAATATTAATAAAAAAATGTTTAAATAAAAATAGCTGTTACTTCACGGTGTTCAAGAATCCCATAATATAACAATTACCAAAAATCCGTTTTTCGTATTCACAATTCGGGGGAATGAAAAAAAATAAAATAACGAGTGCCTTTCCTTGAGAAAAAAAATATTTTTGCATATTTTGCCCTGAAACGGACGTTCGACTTGCTCAATAAAATCTAAACCAATGTTTTTCTGGAGGGCTAGAAAAAGACGCACATTTTCGTTTTTTACGAATGTAAAGACGTCAAATCCTGCCAAAGATACAGCCATTTGAATGAGAAAATGTTAAAAAATGGTAATCAACGAAAAAAAAAACGTCAGAAATTTAAAAAAAAATTCGACACGGGGTAAATATTTTTCAACAAAGTAACTCGATTTTTCAAAATTATTTGTAGATTTTTCTTTTACTGGCTGAAGTGACACGGAATGCCTCATATATGTAGTTACGGAACATCGACATCGTGGCTGTTACAATACGAGTATACAGGGTGTTCCTCTTATCTCTGCCACCCGAAATAACTCGGTAATTATCGACGTCACAAAAAAAAATTCCAGACAAAAGTTGTACGGTGTGAAGGGTTTTTATATTTCGGTGGAGGCGTTGACGCACTGTGTCTTCACTTTGTTTTAACCATCTTGTGGGGCACCTCAAGCCGCATAAAAAACATCAGGGGGCCAAAGTCGTTCAAGGTTATTCAAGGTGACCTATTAAAATGAAATACAAATCTAACTATCTCCGATCACTACCAAATATTTGATAGTGATCGGAGATATTTAGATTTGTATCATCGATACTGACCTTGAATGACCTTGAACGACTTTGACCCCCGATGTTTTTTATGCGGCTTGAAGTGCGCCACAAGATGGTTAAAGAAAAAATGTACCATTTCATTTAAAGAAGTGGAGTTGACCTTGACGTAGCTTCAGCGCCTCTTCCGATAAAAAAATAGGGTCGTCCAGTATGACGACCTTTTCGAACACAGACTTTTGTCTCAAGCATTTTTGGATATGATCAATAGTTTGAGTGATATTGCTCCGGCCATTTTGGGACGTTTGAAGTGCGCTTTTGAAATGGGTTTTTGAGCCCTTTTTGAAAAGAATATATATATATATGACGCCTATGTAAACAAAATAGTTTGGGGGCGTTCGAGTGTCAAGTGTCACATGGAAGGACTACAGAGATTGGACCTCAACATTTACCGGTCAACTGTTTCGAGACATTTGCGGAAGCTGGGGATGGTAATCAAGGTCGATGTTTCGGTGCCACACGAACTGAGCGAAAAGAATTCAATGGACCGAATTACAGCTCGCGGTGGCTGCTCAAACGCCATCATCACGAACCATCTTTAAGGGATAACACCACTCTAGGATTATAGAAAAAATCATTTTTTTTGCTTAAAAAATCCTTTAGGGTCATAAAAACAATATGCAATTGGTCCTGTAGCGCATTTTTTTTGACGTTTAATTATCGATTTTGCCGCAGCGCTTCGGACTTCTTTCAGACGCCTCGTACAACTGTAAACGCGTTTTTCTCGAAAACACTTTTTTCAAACTGGAAGGATGGATTACTCGAACACCTTTGCATGGATCGATTTAAAATGTTGATAGTAGCTTCACAATTACATTCTCTATGTGAGTACGTAGCGGTTTTTTTAAATTAAATGTAAACTTTTTTTTTATAAACCGTTTACTGCTTATTTATTGGGCAAAAAATCGATGTATTTCTGTCAAAGTGCGGGATTTTTTCAAAATTTGATTTTGAAAAATCCTTACGTAGTCCTATAGCTAGTAATATATAGATTATAATTTATTTTGGTTTGTGTTCCACGTCGTATATTTTACAGGAAAACCGTTATCCCGTGAAGCTATTTGTAAAAAACACGTTTTTGAAGATGGGGTCTGTTGCCGCCATTTTGTATGAAAAATACAATAAATTTTTTTTAAATACTTTAATATGTGTTAAATAAACCCTCTCAAAAGGAATCCTATTCCTTTTTTCATACTCCCGAAATAAATTGTCAAAGTTAGGTTTTATTTTCTGCCGCTAGAGTGGTGTTGTCCCTTAAGGTTGTTATGAGAATAGGGCAAAATGCTACCACCGAGCTAAATTTTGTCTGGAAATGCATAATCCCTTTGCTGATCATCCTGTACAGTTTGGATACACTGTAAAAAAAAGTCATTAAATTTACTATACTTTTATTATTGAAAGTTTCTAAACTCGGAATGTGAAACGCAAATTCGCACTTCAATAATGGAAACTTCAGTAATGTAAATGAATTTTCATAGATTCGTATACATTTTAATATATGGGACATTGAATATTAGTATGCTGCGTATGAGTTTATCAACGCGTATCATAATAATACAAATATTTGTTTGATTAATGCAACACATGTATATGATTTCATTATTTACACAAAAAGTTTTAAAGTCGCAATATGACTATTGTTTTTAACTTCATTCTGTTGAAAAGTACAGTACCTTGCACATTGAATATTACAAAACGCTGTTTAAAGAAATATGAAATTTGAAATACTTTTACAATACTATGGCAAATGAAGTTTCAAAACTTAGTATATGAATGAATATTTAGGCTTCAGTGTTGTAAAATTCAATACCGGACCTACATTTCATACGGTTTTACATTTCGTAATACGTACGAATTGAATATTAATACACTGTCTACAATTTTTCAAGGCGTCTAATAGAAAAATAAATATTCTTAGTTGAAAAATACAACAAGCGTTTTGAATATATAAAATGTAGACAAAGTAAGAAAATTACAAACTGACTCTTCATTTTTACCATACTTGGTTCAGGAGTATACAATGTTTTGTACACTGAGTATTATAATAGACTAGAGAAAATTAAGAAATGAATAGGACATTTACAATACGAAGGCATGTACATTTTCTGATTTAGTGTGTGTTTATTCTGATAGTCTGATTTAATATATAATTCAGTGCAGAAAACTTGAAATTCGTGCTTTGGTCAACATGTTAAATCAAATCATAAAAAAACGTATCGAGTAACACCAAATCTAAAGTAAATGGTGAACCCAGTGGAAACCAGTGGACCGGGAGGTCCCGGGTTCGAATCCCAGGCGCGTATATTTCGTCGTGAGATGTTTTTCTTCGGCATTTCGCAGCGAAATAAGACTAGTTCCACGACTGGGGGGCGAACTCGATGACCGCCTGTATTGGTATAGGTTTTCCGCAGTTTCCCTATACCCATTACAGAAATGTCATGATGAATATAATACAGAGGGGGAAGCCAGCTGCGGCCGCAAGAGGGGGGAACAGGGAGACAAAAGGAGTTAAACAGTAAAGGAAAGAAAAGGTCACAATGAAGGGAAGAATAGGTAACAAACGCGAAAAGCGTGTGTACCTAAGGAAAAAACAAATAAGTAAGTGGTGAATTAACAGAACAAGCAGCCAAGTCTAATTAAACCCAAACAAACTAAAATCTATCCGGCTTAATTTTGATATATCCACAACTGATACTTTTAAACAGGTATATGATTTTTCCAGGACTTTGGTATTACAGTATTACTACACATTGCTTAGACATTCAAAACGTAGTGTATTAATTTTATAAAATAACGATTATTAATTTTCACAGACTGAATCAGTAAAAATAATTCCGGAATTTGTATATTGAAATTCATACAGAGTTTATTAAAGACGCACAAAGTAAATAATAATAATTACACTAACCTAACACCGTAAAATTAATACACTTTGCTATGCCAAATTTACTTTTTTCAATTTAAAAATACAATCTGTGCATATTGATTTTAATACGCTTATAATAGATACTTGCGATACATATATGATTTTTCCAGTACTTAAGTGTTGCGATATTACTGAACGGTTATTAGACATTCGAAAAGCAGTGCATTGATTTTCAAACGACAATATTAAAATTCATAAACGGCATCTGTAAAAAGACTTCCCACACTTTTACATTAATTTTAATGCAGATTTTTTTTACAGTGGTTATCCACTGGATGTACTAGATGGGGCAGCCAACACGAACTTTCCCTATATTGGTAGCCTTTTTCACGACCGAGGCAGGTAGTGTCGCCGTCGCTATTAGGGTGCCACTGTACGCTTTCCGGGTAGATTTGACAGCTTCAGCTTTCACCAAGGCGTTCTCGCCTAGGACGTCCTGGAGGGCTTCGCAGATCTCCTGCTTCGTTGTATCTTCGGCCAGGTCTTTGATTTCGATCGTAGTGAGCTGCACCCTGCTTTTTATTGCCGCTTCTTCCGAGGGCCGTCTCGATAGCCGTAGAAAACACGGCGGTTTTGCTTGGCTTGCTTTATCGAAGACGAGGATGATGTATCCCCCCCCTCCATCTTCCGACGTATTTTCGAGACACTTTGTCCCACCTCCTTTAATTTGTTGTCCTTCTTCATCTTAGATAGGATATCAGCGTGTGTGTGTGTGTGTGTGTGTGTGTGTGCGTGTGCGTGTGCGTGTGCGTGTGCGTGTGCGTGTGCGTGTGCGTGTGCGTGTGCGTGTGCGTGTGCGTGTGCGTGTGCGTGTGCGTGTGCGTGTGCGTGTGCGTGTGCGTGTGCGTGTGCGTGTGCGTGTGCGTGCGTGCGTGCGTGCGTGTGCGTGTGCGTGTGCGTGTGCGTGTGCGTGTGCGTGTGCGTGTGTGTGTGTGTGTGTGTGTGTGTGTGTGTGTGTGTGTGTGTGTGTGTGTGTGTGTGTGTGTGTGTGTGTGTGTGTGTGTGTGTGTGTGTGTGTGTGTGTGTGTGTGTGTGTGTGTGTGTGTGTGTGTGTGTGTGTGTGTGTGTGTGTGTGTGTGTGTGTGTGTGTGTGTGTGTGTGTGTGTGTGTGTGTGTGTGTGTGTGTGTGTGTGTGTGTGTGTGTGTGTGTGTGTGTGTGTGTGTGTGTGTGTGTGTGTGTGTGTGTGTGTGTGTGTGTGTGTGTGTGTGTGTGTGTGTGTGTGTGTGTGTGTGTGTGTGTGTGTGTGTGTGTGTGTGTGTGTGTGTGTGTGTGTGTGCAATATTTAGGTGAAAATAGAGCTGCAAACAATTAACACTTCGTCTGTAAACATTTTTCCTGTACCTTCCGTCCATAAGCCTGGGTATGTCAAGACCTGCCATTTTTTTCACCCAGATAATACATTCGAACATTTTTGAAAAAAATGCATACTAGTATTCGAAACATTCGATTTAATATATCGATCATAAAATTATAGGAAAATAATTTTTTCACATATTTTTTTTATTAAGCGAAGCAACTCGCGAGGAAAGTAGTTTCGGCTCCGACACGATATACCCGATATAGAAAAATTAATCAGCATTGTGCTCCCTCGGAATGAAAAATGCAATCACCAACTGATCGCGACCCTTGCTGATAACGTTAAGGGCATTTTTTCCTTCGAAAGAACCGTTTACAGTTTATCGATAATCTTGAGCGTAGTTTTAATAGCCTCCTGCTTCATGCGGACTCGATTCCGAGCTCTGCCGATTTAGTAAAATGCCTTGATGAAGCCATGATACTTCGCCTCTTCATTTTCTATACCACATATATGTACAGTGCCGGTAAAAAGTTTTCTATCACTTTGGATAATTGCTAAATTATACTAGAATAATACAATTCATTTCATTTCCTATTTTATGAACATGTTTTACTATATAGCTCTAATAAACTGAATTATACTATTCTAATATAATTTGGCAATTATCCAAAGTGATCGAAAAATTTGCAATTATTCAGAGCGAACGAGAACTTTTGACCAGTACAGTAAATATATGGAGAAAAAATATTTCGACAACACTATGTAGGCTATCGGCACATCTATAGTCACTTTCAGGACGATCCGCTAAACTATTCAAAGCCTATCGTAGTTTCTGGCTACAGGCCAATCCGTTCAATCCTTTATATATTAAAAATGCTTACATGTATCGACAGGGGATTTTTAAGACATTGGGGTTTAAGGGGTTAAGCCACAGTAACGGGTATAAAATCATGTGCGAATTTGACAATTTTTTTCGTATGAAAAAGTGATTCACTCATAAAATCAATTACACGTCAATTGAGTATGAATATCAAGCTGTTGGAATTTTTTTTATGTTCAAGATGGCTGACTTCTAATATTTTCTTTTGTTACCTTTTTTTAGACTCTCCGCGAGGTGATATTTAGCCTCCACAATTTTTTACCTAGAACAAAAAACAAAAATTCTCGTCAATATACATTAGAATACCTAGAGAAGTACGTACGGAATTAAAAAATATTGTTTTATTCAAAAGTTGTAGGTATTTGAATGAATTTTCAGTGAAAAATTTCGTATAAAACTGCTCATAAAATGAAAAGTTTCCGATAAATCAGAAATTCCGTACGTACTTCTCTGCGAAATGCAATTAGGAACATAACTTTTAAATTTGAAGTAAATCGAGTGAAGATTGTTGAAGTTATTCGTCACGCCAATTGGAAAAAAGCTGTTTGGAGAAAACCGCGTTTAAAGTTTTACCCATGTACGTATTGCAAACTGGCTTGGTATTGGCACTGTACTGGTGCCAGAGCTGCCAATACTGGCAGGCACCTGGTACTTGGACGAGGGCCAAGCCTTGCCCAAGTCGGAATGAGTATTGAGACAACGTTGGTTTGTTAACACCGGTCCAAGTTATGGCGGCGTGAATCGGCCCGACACTGTTTACGGGTATTGGCTCAGAGTAAGTGCCCAGTTTTGGGCCAGATATCATTGCCAGTCTTGAGACAAACCCTAAATCAGTACTTTGCCGGTACATGCCCATGTATAGACTGGAAACTTGGCTAAGTACTGACGGCAGTACTGGCCGGATACTGAATGCCAATATTGGGTCAGATCGTGTAAACAATACTGGCCCAATTCCGAAATGATAACACCGGTCCTCCGCTTGGCAAGCGTTGGCACAGTATTGGTGACTAGTACCGGCTGCCAATATTGGGCCAGAGTTGCGGCGTGTTCCCGGTCACCGGCATCAGATAAACATCGGCTGGTTGTCGAAAATATTTCCGCCGCAGTGGTTTTTTTTCCCGATCGTATCTAAAAAAATATCTGAAATGAAAACATTTTATTTGATTGCCCCCAGTTCTAAAAATTATATTAGTAAAAATTTGAAAAATATTTACCGTTTCCCCGTGGCCGAGTATTTTTCCTGCACCGCCTTCGATATCAGGCCAGCGATCACATTGCGGATAACACCTTTTCCGTCGGTCGGTGAACCCACCAAGGATCTCATCACCTCCATCTAAAAAGAATTGAAAAATATAGCCACTTCCAGAGTATTAAGTATGAATTAAGATGCTCTTCTGTAATTTTACTTCAGCATACATAATTTCGGTCAAAGTAAATAACATTGTATTTACCAAAGTGTTTTCTTTCCCCTTGTCCTCCGAGACTCCCTGATCAAATTGAACAAATTCTTCAAAACAAATTATAGAATAAGTAAAGAAAATATAAGAGAGACAGAGAGCGAGAGAGAGAGAGAGATAGCGCAGTCCCACAGCAAGTAAGGAACGGAGAGAAAATAAATGAATTATTTATTATGCCTTAACATGCAGTAGACAAAAAATACAAAATAAAATAAAAAAACAAGTATAAAGAAAAATTCTTTGTATATCTTACCTGGTTCACCTTATAGAACGTTCGAATTTTTATAGCACACATAGAGCACTCGAATTCGTTTTAGGACGAGAAAAATTAATTTATAATAATAGAAAAAGTGTACTGTATGAAAACGAATGGGAATAGATGAAAAGCACTTGGGGATTGAAACAAGTTCACACGTAGACGGCACGAGAAAGACTGATGCTCAACGCTGCCAAAGAAATCCTAATTCTTTGTTGACGCTGAGCGTGGATCAGCGTGTGGGTAAATAGGTGCATATACCCACACGAAGTGTATACTTGCCGCGGAGGGACAGCATGCGGGAAGAAAACAATCTTCAACCGTGTGCGCCCGACGTAGCGAATGACCACTGACACACACGCATCGCGTCGAGGCATAACAATGTCTGCCTCGACGCAAGAAGGCACGAGAGCCCGTCGCGGCGTACGTTCAGAACGAACACGCGAAATAGTGAAATAAAATGACATCGTCTACTTAGCCAATTTATGGATATCCGTAAGGATACAGAAGATTCCAGGGGAGTCTGTAATGGTTCGGGATTCTCTCCAAATTTTATAGCAACTTTACTTTTACAATACTTTGTGTAAAAAAAATTACCACAGTATCTTGATATATGCAAAAACTAGAGCGGTTTGACATATTTCGAAAGTGTCCAAAATTCATAAAATTTAGACCATTCGACCGATCATTCCTAAATTCAATACCAGCCGTCCTTTCATGATACTCTATTTGTAAAAAAAAAATTAACAAAATTCTGAAATTTTTTGCAAATTAACGTGCACACAGACATTTTTTTTATTAAAAAATGCCGTTAAATTTGTAATTTTTTAGTTCTCTCGACAAAATTTGCAGGGAATAAAGAGATTGTATAGATTAACATCTGAGCGACACAGGAGCCCTTCAACCCAAACCGTTCTCGAGTTACAGACGCTATAATTTTACAGTGCCAGAACGTAGATGCGCGCGCATACGCACACAGACGCACATGCATGTAGACATTGTTTCTGAATATGATTTTTCGAGGTTTTGGGACATTTTGAGGACGTTGATATCGAAAACTGAAAAAAAAATGTTTTGATCGTCACAAAGTTTCTCTATAAGGAAGCAAAACTTACATTTTTTATTCAATCCATACTTTTTGGACTGGCACCGTACTGATAAAATTGTCTGTCAATACCGAGGCAGTACTAAACCGAAGACTCGTTAACCAAGACTGGAATGGTAATGTTGCGACTGCTGGGGCAGTACTTCCAGCCAAGACCCACCCAACCTTTGTTACCATGACTGACACTGTACTAATAAAATTGTTTACTAATACTGGGGCAGTACTTAACCGAAGACGCGGTAACTAAGGCTGGCATGGTACTGTTGCCAATGCCGGAGGACTACTTCCAGCCGAGACTCAACCAACCTTGCTTACTAAGACTGGCACTGTACTAATAAAATTGTTTATCAATACTGGGACAGTACTTAACCCAAGACTCGGTGACCAACACTGGCATGGTACTGTTGCCAATGCTGGGGCAGTACTTCCAGCCGAGACTGAACCAACCTTGGTTACTAAGACTGGCACTGAACTAATAAAATTGTTTACCAATACCGGGGCGGTACTTAACCCGAGACTCGGTGATCAAGGCTGGCATGGTACTGTTGCCAATGCTGGGGCAGCACTTCCAGCCGAGACTGAACCAACCTTGGTTCCTAAGACTGGCACTGAACTAATAAAATTGTTTACCAATACCGGGGCGGTACTTAACCCAAGACTCGGTGACCAAGGCTGACATGGTACTGTTGCCAATGCTGAGGCAGCACTTCCAGCCGAGACTCAACCAACCTTGGTTGCCAAGACTGACACTGTACTAATAAAATTGTTTACCAATACTAGGACAGTACTTAACCCAAGAACCGATAACCGAGACCGGCACGATACTGATACTTTCAGTTGCCAGTGCTAGGGCAGTACATCAAACCAGCTATGGTTACCAGGACTGGCACCGCACTGATGAAATTGCTTGCCAATACTGGGACAGCACTTCACCCAAGACTGGGTAGCTAAGACGGGCACGGCACTGATACGTTCAGTTGCCAGTGCTGGCGTAGTACTTCCAGCCGAGACTCAACCATACTTGGTAACCAGGACTGGCACCGTACTGATAAAATAGTTTACTATTACTGGGCTAGTACTTCAGCCAAGACTCAGTAACCCAGACTGGGACGGTACTGATACGTTCGGTTTCCAATACTGGGGCAGTACTGCCAACTGAGAGTCGGTCCCCAGGACTTGCACAACTCTGGGCCGTATTGGTAACTCTGGCGCAATACCGGCATTTGCACATGGGTAGGTACTCTATGGCCGTGCCAGAGGTGGGCTTACGTTACACGCTCAGAGTCAGCGAAAAATAAATTTTCTTGCTATCAATCGATTAGTAACTTATTCTTATGATGATAAAGCACCGCTTTAGCGAAAAAAAAATCGGTTTTTTGAAAATCTCACTGTGGCCTTACCCCTTAAGTAACGTTGACTGTGAGACAATTCGATGCTGTGCAGAGGATCCATTGCTATGGGGACGGGTAAGTCGAATGTCCTCAAAATCGCTTTCCGCATATTTATATACATATATGCAGAATTCAATACATAACACTGAAGAGTGCGAGTCGGTAGTTGGGAAGACATGTAAAGTAGCTTGTGGTAATAGCCAACGGGGCAATTGTGCACGTTGCGTGGTTGCGTTTCGACGAGGTGCGATGCACTTTTGCAGCTATGTCATGCAGATCGTATGTATTCAGAAGCGTAAATTTATTAGACGTCGAAGCACTACCGGTCCCTGTAGAATGTTTCGTGCTTAACCAGACATCATCGAGCAACGTTCGTTCCTACACATCCGGCGGGCGAGAAAGGGGTGGAGAACTCTCAAATTCGTGAACGGTGCTAGCTCCGCTATATATATATATATATATATATATATATATATATATATATATATATATATATATATATATATATATATATATAATATACTCGAGTGATCTCGAAGTTCGCGAGAAACGAGAGTACGTGAGAGATTAGGAGAGCGCGCGTATATTTACCACTCTCCGAGTGAGCAAAAACCCGCGTGGCTGTTCAGGCTCACCAAGGAGTGTAATTATCGTAATAAAACACATAGTAGTAACTTTTCCACTATGTTCGTACGGTACTGTAACACCGCACGCACGTGGTTCGACCTGTACTCTCAATAGAGAGAAAGAGAGAGAGAGAGAGAGCGAGAGAGAGCGGGAGGGAGGGAGGGAAGGAGGAAGAAAAGAAATTTCGAATTAAAAGCCGTAACGGGGTTGAATTGACATTAAGGGTAACTTTGACGGTTTTTGGGTCTACTTTAAGGGGTTACCCCCACTTGCGATTTTGAAAAAATCGATTTTTTTTATTGCATTTTTTTGAAGTATAAGTATCCGGGCCCATACTTCTGTATGGGCCCGGAATAGATGACTCTATGTAAGTTTACAAAAAAAAAATATTTTCTTCGTGTAAACTGAAATTGAAACTTTAAACGCGTTTTTCTCATAATGCCATTTCTGAAGTCGGTGACCAAGATTACTCGAACCCTAATGAACCGATCTTCTTGAAATTTTGCAGGCTTATTTAATACATAAAAATGTAGTCTTTAATCGTTCGATTTTTTTCGTTAAAATCGAACCATTAACTTTGACTATCCGCCATTTTGTGAAAAATGAATATTTTTTAAAATCCTTCGATTAAAGACTAGTTTATACTTATATTTGACTAAATCCATCCGCATTTTTTTTTTTCAGATCATCCACTTCGCCGCAATGTTGGTCACCGCAAACCGTGTATATAAAAACATTATTTCATTTAAGGCCATTTGCCACTAAACAATGTAATATTTTTCCATAAAAAAATTACTGAAAGTTCTTCAAGATGTGTTCTTTAAGATGGTATATTGATCGGTTAAAAAAGTTTTGTAGTCTTCTTTAAAAAAATTCATGAAAAAGGCCTTTTTTGCGCTACAAGTGGGAGTAATGCCTTAACAGAGCGCCAAAATACGGTTTAAATGTTCGCGCATTTTAATGTGTTTAAATTGATTGTTCCAGTTCATTATAAAGTTGCCAAAGTTGATTGTAATGTCGTTCAAGCCGATGTTGATCTCAGTGATATTTATAAGACTGATTAAGTGCCTACAATAGTACCCTAGGCACTTGACATTTTTATGTAAAATGCTTTCTAAATAAAGATGACAATTTCATAGTGAAAAATCGTTGTTTTTCATCCAATTCCATGTGTAATGCATAATATATTACATTTTTTACCAAAATCATGTCAAAGTAAACCTTAATCTTTGACATAAGATGCATTTTAATGCCTTGTTCTAGAAACCCCACACTCGAGGTTACCTTGGCACTTAAAAAAATATTTAGATATAAAATTGTGGGGAGGGGGGTGCTTGACTTTTTTATACATTTGATAGCCAAAGGACACATTGTTCCATTTGAGCAAAAACAAAGTTAGAACGTAGGATGTTAAAAAAAAGTTACCTACAAAAAACTTCCAAAACCTGTTCAAAGTAACCCCGTTTTACGGTAGTTAACGAACATCCCAATACAGATGGATCAATCTTGTGATACTCTGTAAAATAGTTAATGAAAATTGCGAAAATAAATATCTCGAAATTGATTCATAGCGAAAATAAATATAAGATTAAACAAAATAATGAGAAATATAATATCGATATGCCGGTATAAACACACCGCACAAATCGAAACGCCAAATCGTCGAATAATTCGAATAATTTAACCTTCGGTATTTTGGGTTGATAATTCTGTAATTTCAAAACCTTTGCCGTTCTACATTTAGCCATTCGAAGTTTTAACCCACACCCGAGAAAACGTCGGAACGGACGGGCACAATACGCGCGTGCACACAATACATATGAACCAGTTTAAAAGACCACCAAACGGTGAAAGCCACCCCGTGCCTTTTATTTGACATCATTTTTCGATATTCTACATCGAATAATTCACCCTCACGAAAGTCACTCCAGTAATAGATAATATACATGTTTCTCGTATCAAATACTCACGATCGAGCATCTAAAAAAATGAAAAATCACAACTAAAAAAGTAAATATGTAAAATAACAAAAAACAAGAGACATTGCGAAAGGGACGAAAAAAAATGTTTCAAAAAATTCAAGACGTGTCTGCAGGGACGTCTTGAATTCTCATGGTCGTTTGCGACTGCACCGTATGCGCGCGATGTATTCCCGCCGCGTGACTCGGCGGAAGGGCGTATGCAGAGACGCGGATACGAGCAGGAGTAGCCAAAGAAAGCAATCGCACAAGAGAAATGAGAAAAGACCGACGCAATCTCAAGGCATATATATATATATATATATATACACACACACATATACAGGCTGATTCACTAGAAGTTAGTCACTCGAAAACGCCTGCAAATATTGATTTTATACGTAAATATCACACACAAAATTTGCACGGTTGCAATGTCGACATTTTGCTGTCCTCCGTTTCTTTTTGGAGTAGAGGTATCAACCGGATTTCAATGTCACCTCCATTTTTTTTCAAATGACAACCCCGTTTTTTATTGGGCCAGAAATGCAGAGCACAAAAATACAAAACCAATAACCTACAACATTACGACCTTGGGACGATCTTGAAAAACCAAGAAGTACGTAAAACGTCAATGAAAGCAAGGTAAACGGCGGTGGTTTCGGCCGCAAATGATGTTTCCATTGCACGACATGTTCAAAAATTTGTTTGGCCTCGTCTCAGTGGACCTATTTGCGTCTGAAACCACCGTCTCTTTTGCTTGCCTTGCTTCAATTGCCGTTCGACAATTTTTTTCGGTGTTTCAAGGTCATCCCAAGATCATGATATTCTAGGTTATTGGGTTGGTTTTTTTTGCGCTCTGCATTTCTGGCCAATAAAAAAACAGGGTTGCCATGTGAAAAAATGGAGATGACCTTGAAATCAGGTTGATGTGTCAACTTGAAAGAAACCTAAGGCTACCAAAATGTAGAGCTTGGCAAACCAGTCAAATTTAGTCCATGGCTTTTTCGTCTAAAATCAATATTTATAGGGGTTTCCGAGTGACTAACTTCTAGTGAATCGCCCTGTATATGTGTATATATATATATATGTGTGTGTGTATACATACATACATACATACATACATACATATATATATATATATATATATATATATATATATATATATATATATATATATATATATATATATATATATATATATATATATATATATATATATATATATGAGAGAGCTAGTCAAGAGGATCATTAACTTGATGAGAGACACGTACGAGAGCGCACGAATGAAATATATATATGTATATACCGGGTGTCCTATTTTAATCTTACACCTGATTTATCGCGACAAATACTGCTCCGATCAAGTATGAAGTGTAATAAAACTCTTAATATTCAAAGAGGGACGTTCGAAAAAAAATCTTTTTCAGTCCAACATTCGAAATGGTGACCTTAAAATGACCGACATGTTTTTTTCAAAATGGGATCATGAATTTTTCTCCAAAAACTTTGTCACGCCGAACTTACAACCTTTGTAGGAAAAGTTTTTTGAAAACGTTAATAATTTTTAGGTTAGAATACCATTTTTTACTACTTTAGCGCTATCCAGAATGTACCGCGAGGAGGTAAAGTCTTCAGCATCCGTAGTGTAAGTATGCGTCTGTGTGTGAGTGTGAGTTTGTTTACGTTTGTTTGCGTTTGTTTGGATTTGTTCGATAACCGAAACGAACCCAAACAAGGATTGGGTATCTGCGGCTCGTCACTTCCGTTATCAAACAAACAAGTGTAAGTGTAAGTGTGCGTGTCAGTTTGTTTAAGGTTGTTTGGTAACAGAGGTGACGAGCCGCAGAGACCTAATCCTTGTTTGGGTTCGTTCGGGTTATCGAATAAACCCAAACGATCCCAAACAAACTCAAACAAACTCACACCCACATACGCACGCACACTTGCCCTAGAGATGTTGAAGAGTTCACCTCCTCGTGGTACATTGTGGATAGCGCTGAAATAGTAAAATATGGTATTCTAACCTAAAAATTGTAACGCTATTAAAAAATGTTCTGTACAAAAGTTGTTAGTATTGGCCTGACTAATTTTTTCGTGAAAAAGAATTCATGATCTCATTTTTAAAAAGCAAACAAACTCACACCCACATACGCACGCACACTTGCACTAGAGATGTTGAAGAGTTCACCTCCTCGTGGTACATTGTGGATAGCGCTGAAATAGTAAAATATGGTATTCTAACCTAAAAATTGTAACGCTATTAAAAAATGTTCTCTACAAAAGTTGTTAGTATTGGCCTGACTAATTTTTTCGTAAAAAAGAATTCATGATCTCATTTTTAAAAAGCAAACAAACTCACACCCACATACGCACGCACACTTGCACTAGAGATGTTGAAGAGTTCACCTCCGGGTGGTACATTGTGGATAGCGCTGAAATAGTAAAAAATGGTATTCTAACCTAAAAATTGTAACGCTATTAAAAAATGTTCTGTACAAAAGTTGTTAGTATTGGCCTGACTAATTTTTTCGTGAAAAAGAATTCATGATCTCATTTTTAAAAAGCAAACTAACTCACACCCACATACGCACGCACACTTGCACTAGAGATGTTGAAGAGTTCACCTCCTCGTGGTACATTGTGGATAGCGCTGAAATAGTAAAAAATGGTATTCTAACCTAAAAATTGTAACGCTATTAAAAAATGTTCTCTACAAAAGTTGTTAGTATTGGCCTGACTAATTTTTTCGTGAAAAAGAATTCATCACCTCATTTAAAAAAAGCATGTCGGCCATCTTGACGTCGCCATTTTGAATTTTGGACAAAAAAGATTCTTTTTTTGAACGTCCATCTTTGAACCCTGAAGGTTTGATTGTACTAAATACTTGATCGGAGCAGTATTTATCGCGATAAATCAGGTGTAAGATTAATACGGGACACCCGTTGTATATTCATATTGCGCATGCGATACGGAGGCCAAATGCGTTTTGATACTGCGGATCTTGAAACGAGAGTGCGCGAGTGTACTCGAAATGGCTGAATTAACTCGACGAGAGTGGAATGCACGAGGAAACAAAAGGACGAAAACTCGTTACACTTGTAGACGCATGTGTATCTATAGGATCAATGATAAAAGTGGTCGTTGAGGGGCTCGACATGGAGTGCAAACTCGAGAAGGAGCCGCAGAGTGCCCTACGTATGTACAGCTTTACCGCATAATAGATATTATGCACGAGATCCACAAGGATTATGCACCAACGAGCACTTTGATACACGTGTACGTGTGTATATGTAGTCGCTTTCAAGTCATCACCACGCCGTCGTACACGTGTGCGCACTTTGGTACGCCCATGCGTGTACGCTTATTCATCACGAGAACCCGTTTCACGAGAAACGGAAGTGTGGTGAAGTTCCAATCGAAGATGAGACGCTGCATTATCGTTCTCGTTGGTATATCCGGGATGTGATGGGATCGCACGTTGGGCCACGGAAAAATCGTTCCAGCGGGAGATTCCTGACGTACGAAGGTGGCAAAAGAAACCGATGGGGTGTTGGGTCATCAATGGCGAGTGGGTACCGTGAAACGGGGTTATATTGACATCAAGGGTAACTTTGACAGTCTTTGGGGCTACTTTGAGGGATTATGTGTAGTCAAAAATTTTGAAAAATCGATTTTTTTAATTTCATTTTCGTCATGTACATATATTTAAGTACACACACAGAAAATTTCTTGTCCATCCGGCGAATATTCTCGAAGTTACACGCACATTTGTAATGTTTTAATTTGTAAATTTGTAAATTTAGTAATTTGTAGATTTTCTCAAAACTGTGTTTTTTATGTCGGTGAACAAGATTTCTCGGAAACGGCTGAACCGATCAGTCTCATTTTAACACAGTTTTTTCAAGTATATTTTTTAGTAATTAATCGAAGGTTTTTTTTTCTCCGATAAATATTTTCTATTTTATGAACAATTTAAGGCCTAAATTTTTATCAAAGTCGATTTTTTTAAGTCGCCATTTTGTCAAGAATTATTATTTTGCTTATTCCTTCGGTCAATTACAAGACAATCCATTATATTAACGAAATATTCTTGGTCTTTTCAGTTTAGATTAACCAGTCCAGAGATATCGTGCTCACCGCAAGACGCCTTTTTTTAGAGGTGCTCCCGGAGATCAGCTATATCAGCTTTCAAAATAATTATTTTTACGAATAAAAAATGTTAAAATACAGTTAAAACTTACCACAATATGTGTACAATTTTTTACGTTAATAGATTTAAAGGTCTTCTAAAAAAAATGCTTGAAAAATCGATCTTTATGGGCCTCCTGACTGTAAATAACCCCTTAAAGGGCCTTCTCACTTTAGACGCTAAAAAGGCTATTTTCATGCATTTTTTGATAGGTTGATTTATTTGATTGATTGATTTTTATTGAATTTTTTTGATAATTATTAAGTGTAGCAACTTTTATATGAATATCTATAATAATAGATGGCGATATAAAAGGTGTTACATTTGATGAATACACTTTCCAAATATATTTTTTTAGTGTATTTATTCAAATCACTATTTATAGGAGAAAATGGAAGTTAAAAAAATCTTCTAAAAAAATTGTAAGTCTGCGCTGTTGCGAAATCTCGGAGATGGATCATCCGAAACAAAAAATCAAACAGTTTGAGATTCAGTATGTTAATGGCTATATCGCATATCATACGATTTCTTATATGTGCAAAAATAACAAAATGACGGAACTTTTGTAGAAAAAAAACAAAGAAACGTGTGTTGATTCACCGTTTTTGGCCAAAAAAATAGTAAGTATCGAAATTAAAAAAAAGCCTTGATATGCGCTATAGCTATAGTTGTAAAGAATATGTGATTAAGATTTCAAAAAGATTGGTTAAGTAGTTTCGAAGATTTTATCAACAAGCCGTCGAAAAACGTTGATTCGAGAAAAACGCGTTTAAAGTTTGTTTAGGTTCCATAAATACATAAATTTAAAAAAAATTGATTTCGAAAGTGTATTTATTAAGTGTAACAACTTTTATATCAATATCTATAATATAAACCTATCAAAAAAATCATGAATACAGCCTTTTTAGCGTCTAAAGACCCTTTAACAAAGCCCCAAAATAAGGCTTCAATGTGTGCGCAGCGAGCCCGAGTTAATTATATTAGTTTTAGCAGTCAAGTACGGGAAATTGAATAATAATGAAAAAAAATAGAGACGAGTTTGAAAAAAAGTTCCTTTTTTCAACTATTATTTTCATATAAAGTGATACATTTTTTACAATTTTCAATTAATCGAAAAAAGCGCTCGTACTTGACTGTTAACGTAATTTTAACAGTCAAGTACGAGAAAAGTCCGACTAAATTTTAAGTCGA
The DNA here is from genome assembly GCA_944452715.1 of Ophion slaviceki. Classification (NCBI taxonomy): domain Eukaryota; kingdom Metazoa; phylum Arthropoda; class Insecta; order Hymenoptera; family Ichneumonidae; genus Ophion; species Ophion slaviceki. The sequence continues at coordinate 19,804,946 of OX101790.1, read as the reverse complement.
TTGGACGAAAATTTGTGTAAACACATTTGTGTAAACACATTACAAAACTTTAAACGCGTTTTTCTCGAAAACACGTTTTTAAAAATGGCTGACATTCTCCTGACCGCTGTAATTAACATATCGACCTGAAATTTGGAGAGCATACTCAGAAAATATGTCTTCACGGAATGACGGATCGTTTTTTCGATAGATACATTTTTGCATTTATTATTTATCTTTTTATGCGAAAAAACGCGAAAATTCGAATTTTTGTAATTGCCGCCATTTTCCGAAATTTGTACTAAACGAAAAACCCATCCGTCATTCCATGACCAAAGGGTCACAGATTGATAATATGCTTTGAATTTGTGTTTCAGATCAACAAAGAGGGGGCAGTGATGTCAGCCGTTTACCTCCCGCGATTTGAGGACCTGTTTTCGCGGAGCTGCAACGGCCGCCATTTTGGTTTTTTTCCAAAAAAATTTTTTAACCATCTGTATATCATGAATAAAAGCAAGAAAAAAACCGCACTCAAGAAGCTTTATTCGTTTCCTTTACAAAAAATAAAATGTAAACACCTGAAATATGGCACTCCAAGGACAGTCTCCGTTAAAAAAAATTTAATCATTTTTATTCATTTTTAAGTACAAAAACTATAGTTTAACGTAACGCCTCAAAAATAGGTGGGCTAGGTAGTTCCATCACAACTCGGCAACAGCTTGGGCGAAACAAAAATATCAAAGTCCATTAGATTCAGTATGACACCAGCTACAAAATGACCCTCGGATATAAAGTTTTATCAAAAAATGACAAAATGGCAGATGAAAAACGAAAAAAATATTTAAAAACGCGTTTTTCGTAAAAAAAAAGAGTAAAAATCAAAACTTTAAAACCATCGAGGGTCATCTTGTTGCGAATCATGTTTACAATATGTGGTTCAAATTTCAAGATAATCGGTTTGTTAGTTTTAGAGATACGACGGAGCTAGATTTTGAAAACGTTGTTTCGAGAAAAACGCATTTGAAGTTTATACGATGGGTCGGCCGAGCGCGCTCTACGCTCAGGTAGACGAAATGAGGTCCTGACGTTCAGGTAAAAAAAAATACTTAGAGAGCTCTGATTTTCATAAAATTTTCACACAATATTTCTGAATGTATGTACTTTCGAAAACAGTAAAAAAATCGATTATTTGAAATTTTCAAAGTGGACTGGCCCCTTAATTCTTGAAAAATCGATCTTTTTAGGCCTCCCGACTGTATGTAACCCCTTAAAACAAAGTTACCAACGAAAAACTTCCAGAACCTGTTCGAAGTAACCCCATTTTACGGAAACGATCAATAAAAAGTATCGGTTCACCTCGTGATCGCTGCGTAAAAATCCGAGTTTGTCCTAGTCCAAGTTGATGTTTTCGTCTCTCCGGTTTCGGGCGTTTCCGGTATGAGTATAAATCGGTTGTTTGGTGCTGGACGATGCTCTTTTCCTTCGGGGAGTTTCTGCAAACTAACTTCCGGGTAGCTGCAGTCGTGAGTTGGTGTCCGTTGAAGAGTGTCATTTCGACCGATCGTTCGAACGATTCGCGAGTGCATTCTCAGCTTTGGGAAAATTGAATTCCGGTGAGGTTGGGAGGAGGGGAATGATTTTTTGGTTTATCTCGATGGATTCTCCGGCGGTGTCATTCTCGTCGTCATCCTCGCCGTAGTCACGATCAGCGTCTTCGTCGAAGTTGCCGATGCTCAAAATCGATCGACCGGGCTGATTCGATCTCACGATCTTCCTTCCGATCCTTCGAGCTCCGAAGACTTCCGGTCTCGACGGGGCGTCCTTCGAGCCATGCCCGATTATCGGCCCACCGTGACACACGTCGAGATCGTTTCGACCTCGCGATCTTCCGCGATCGAACGGACTCGAGGAACTTCCGCCAAACTCCTCGAACGCCAGCCAAAGCTCGCCTATCTTGTCGTTCATTCGCTTGGCAACCTCGCGACGTTGGATCTTCAATTCCGCCTTCACTATCTGCTCCGTACGTCGTAAATCCTTCGAGCTACTCTCGCGCAAACGCTTCAACAAATTTTCCTCCATCTGCAGCAGCGCTTCCGCACCCAAGAACGAATTGCTTCGCTTTATTCCCCCGCACCCATCGCCGTTGGTCTTTTCGCAATTAACACGCGAATCGACATTTTTCTTCCGCCCGTCTTCGTACCTGACGAGATCGGGAGGATTTTCATTATGGCAGGATTCTACTTTGAAACTTTGAATTTTTTTTTTTTTTTTACATTTTTCGAAAGTAAATATGTTCAAGAATGTTCGGTCAAAATTTTATAAAGTTCCAAGCAGTCTAACTATCCTTTTTCGCCTTTCGAACGCACCTACCTGAGCACCTACCTATCACTCACCAAAACTTTAAACGCGTTTTTCTCGACACGACATTTTCAAGTACCGTGGTCGTGATAACTCAAAAAGTACTGAACCGATCCTTATGAAATTTGGAACACATATTCTATATGTGTGTACCAACCGACCTAACCACAATCAACTTAAAATTTTGATTAGAACTATTTTTTTATTGCAAAAAAAGACCCAAAAAAACGCATTTTTTTCGTATTTTAGCCGCCATTTTGTTAATTTTGCACGTATATAAAATATTCTAGTTAGGTCGGTTCCTGAAGACATACTGAACATGAAACTATTTGATTTTTTTGTTTCAGACGATCCGTTGGGAAGATTTCACGACCACGGCAACGGTACCTGCTTTTCGAGGCGTTGGCTTTAAACATATTTTACGTGTACAAAAAATGAATAAAATACATTTTAAAAATTTTTTGTATGTACTTAAAGAGTGTATTTATTGAACAGATTAAACCCCATATCGATATCTTTAATAGTATTCTCAGAAAAAATTCACGAAAATAGCGTTTTTTCATGGTTTCAAAGTAGAATCCTGCCTTAATCCTGTTGAACGATTTCGATGAGTCTCCTATTGTTGCTCTTTTGTGGCGAACGTTTTGACTCGCTTTGTCGTTGTGGAATAGAAATAGGGTCAGGTGGTATAGGAGCACGCACCTGAGCTTCAAAGCGGCGAAAAAAATCAACAAATACATTTTACGAAGCAGTTTTTGGTTTAATTGAAAGAATATCTAGGATTCTCATTAAAATATGAGCGGTGATTTGAAATCTTAATTTTTTGAAAATGAGAAAATGAAAACTACAAAATGGGATTTGAGAACTTTTAGACATACGGGCGTTTAAGGGGTGAGGCCACAGTAGAATTTTCAAAAAATATATTTCTTTTCTCGCTAAAACGGTCCTTTGTCATCATAAGAATAAGTTACTATTCGATTTATAGCAATAATTTTTTTCATATTTTTTGCCGAAAGTATGCTTCAAAATGAAGAATGTTACACAGTGACATTTGTCGATATTTCAATTCGTTCAGGAGTTATCAGCGTTTGAACCTTTCTAAAACATCTGAAATCGACATTTTTGGAAAATTATAACTCCTAAAAGAGAAGAGATAAAAATCTTAAAATTAGTGTAGATATTCCTTTCATAGAGTACAATTTTACAAAAAAAAATCAGAAAAACCAAGAATGGGCCGGGTCACAGACTAGGTGAAATGGCGTGGAATTCGCACATGTATGTGAGGCGTTCCACGTCACTTCAGGCAGTAAAAAAAAAATCCACAACTAATTTTGAAAAATCGAGTTACTTTGTTGAAAAATATTCACCGAGTGTCAACATTTTTTTTTAATTTCTGACGTTTTTTCTCGTTGATTACCATTTTTTAATATATGGCTGTATCTTTGGCAGGATTTGACGTATTTACATTAGTAAAAAACGAAAATGTGCGTCTTTTTCTAGCCTTCCAGAAAAAAATTAATTTAGATTTTATTGAGCAAGTCAAGCGTCCGTTTGAGGGCGAAATATGCAAAAATATTTTTTTTCTCAAGGAAAGATACTCGTTATTTTATTTTTAAGAATTTCACCGAATTGTGAATACGAAAAACGGATTTTTGGTATTTTTTATATTATGGGATTTCTAAACACCGTGAAGTAATAGCTATTTTTATTTTTTTATTTTTTTATTAATATTCGATTGAAGATCGTGGAGCACTCGCTGTATGTTTACCAGGTTTTTTAAATACATATGACATATATGTCATATGTATTGGAGCCTTGGAGTGCTCCACACTCTTCGATCGAATATTAATAAAAAAATATAAAAAATAAAAATAGCTGTTACTTCACGGTGTTTAGGAATCCCATAATATAAGAAATACCAAAAATCCGTTTTTCGTATTGAAAATTCGGGGAAATTTAAAAAAATAAAATAACAAGTGTCTTTCCTTGAGAAAAATAATATTTTGCATATTTTGTCCTGAAACGGACGTTCGACTTGCTCAATAAAATCTAAATTAATTTTTTTCTGGAAAGCTAGAAAAAGCCGCACATTTTTGTTTTTTACGAATGTAAAGACGTCAAATCCTGCCAAAGATACAGCCATTTGAATGGAAAAATGATTAAAAATGGTAATCGACGAGAAAAACCGTCAGCAATTTTTAAAAAATTTTGACACTCGGTAAATATTTTTCAAAAAAGTAACTCGATTTTTCAAAATTATTTGTGATTTTTTTTTTCTGGCTGAAGTGACGTGAATGCCTCATGTATATGTAAAATATATACCATATATGTAACAAAAATATAAAAATATATAAGGGGTGTGAAGTGGAATATGCTGGGGAATGTAATTCGGGAAGATTAACAATTTTAAAAATGTTAATATATTTATATATATATATATATATATATATATATATATATATATGTCTTTGTATACTTTGTAAACTTGTAAAAACAATTAACCTTAGTCGTATAAGAGTACGCGCGTACTCCTACGCACCTAAGCACTGCGTAGTCTAATACGACCTGCAAAATTTCAACAAATATGACTGTTTCTTCCATTTATTGATGAAATGCGAAATTACTTTCATTTTGAAAAATAACCTTAGTAAACCGGCGTACGAAATTAATAGTTGTTTTTGAAAAAAGTAAATTGTGTTTTGTACCTGTAATGCTTTGAAAATGTCCATGAAACACTCCAAACTAACCTGGCCTCTTCGTTTTATTCTACTATGGATTTTTTTGTCACAAACCCTAACGCTTTTAGGGGATCTAAACACAACTTAGCTTCAATTAGTAAACCGTTTCGTCAGTGGTGTAACTGCGTACTCGTATCGCACGCGTACTCCTATACAACCTTGCCCTACAAATATCCTCTGACGAAAAAAACAGACACGTTCGTACCAACTGCTGATTTGTTGACGAAGTTTTTTCAATCCGTCCTCGTGCAGTTTTACGATCTCGCCTCGCAATCGGTCCTCCCATCTGTCTATCTGCTTGCACAACGCTGCGTACGACTTGGCGTTTCTTTTCTCAAGAATCTCCAAGTGCGCTTGGATCTTCTCGTAGCACACTTTGGCACTGGCCTTCTCTTTGTCCACGCGCGATCTCTCGCGTCTCTCGATAAGTTCAAGCATACTTTTCGCGTCCTCGGTTTGCCACTCTTTCAAGCTAATCCTCAGGCCCTTGGCGATCTCCTGCAACATTTGTATCAAGGTATCCGAACGTTGAATAAGTTCTCGCTGTTTTCCGACGGATGACGTTACCAGAACTGCGTGCGTGTAGTTTAAGGGGTAAGGCCACCGTAGAATTTTTAAAAATCGATTTTTTCGCTTAAACGGTGCTTTATAATCATAAGAATAAGTTACTATTCGATTTATCGCAAGAACCTTTTTTTTTCACCGACTTCGAGCGTATAACGTAAGCCCACCTCTGGCACGGCCATAGTACCTAAAAGTTTAAACGCGGTTTTCTCAAAACAGCTTTTTTCCAATTGGCCTGACAAATAACCAACAATGTTCACTCGATTTACTTCAAATTTAAAAGCTATGTTCCTAATTGCATTTCGCAGAGAAGTGCGTACGGAATTTCTGATTAATCGAAAACTTTTCATTTTATGAGCAGTTTTATGCGAAATTTTTCACTGAAAATTCATTTAAATACCGACCACTCAATTCAAATACCTACAACTTTTGAATAAAACAATATTTTTTAAATTCCGTAAGTACCTCTCTAGGCATTCTAACGTAGATTGACGTGAATTTGTTTTTTGTTCTAGGTAAAAAATTGTTGATGCTAAATGTCACGCCGCGAAACGCCTAAAAAAGATAAAAAAAGAAAATATTAGTAGTCGGCCATTTTGTTCATCGAAAAAAATATATACCAGGTGTGTAAGTATGAAACCGGAATTTGCCCATAGGTGGCGCTAGATGTCGATGCAGTTACCAACACATCACGTCAGCGGTGTCTTGTTATTGTATTGATATCCGACAAAGATTTCCAACTCACAATAACACGAGTTTCATTCAGTAGCATTAGTTTATTAGAGATAAACATGTCGAGTTTTGTGCCAACAAATTACGATTTGCGGACAGCACTGCTTTTCTGTTTTCATCTGAAGAAAACCGCAGCCGAATCGCATCGAATGCTTGTGGAGGCGTTTGGTGAACATGCTCTCGGTAAAACACAGTGTTTCGAGTAGTTCAAACGGTTCAAAAGTGGCGATTTTGACGTGAGGAACGAAGAACGTGGAAGACCACCGAAAAAGTTTGAAGACGCTGACCTGCAAGCCTTGTTGGACGAAGACGACGCTCAAACACAACAACAACTGGCGGATCAGTTAAAGGTGCCCCGAGAAGCCATCTCCAGTTATTTGTATCATATCATTACAATAAACGTGTTTTTTCTGTACAAAATTCCGGTTTCATACTTACACACCTGGTATATATTTTCTAACACCTTGGTATTCATACTAAATAGATATATGTAATTAATTTTATGAGTGAATCATTTTTTCATACGAAAGAAATTGTTCAATTAGCACATGATTTTATACCCGTTACTGTGGCCTAACCCCTTAAGATTTACAATTACACCCCTTAAGGTCACAATGGAATTTTTTTCGAAAGAAAATCTCTCAATGTTCGTGGTGCTGCAGTTGGCGCTGCAGTCCTCCAGCGGCGAGGCCCGAAACGGCGGTATCTCTACCAGGCTCAAATGTAATTTGATACCAAAACGAAAAAAAATGTCTTCAAATATATCCAACTGGCTATGGGTTCACGATCCACTTTTCGAAATTTCGAAAAATACGAAAAATTACAGCTTCTCCGAAGAAAACCTCATGGTTCTCTTGAAAAACAGCATGCTGAAGTCATTATTATTAACTAATGGTTCATTCAATTAAAAAATGCGATTGTGAACCGAAAACGCCTACTGTTTGAACGCTAACTGTGCAAATTCGAGTCAATAGTGTGAAAGTTATTCAAGATACCAATCCCGCCGTGTCAAGATATGTAGTTTCGAGATAAACCCGACGCGCATTGTTCCACTAAAATAAGTGTAAATTCGTCAATTTTTAGAATTTCAGGGTCTGGTTCGTCTTGAAATATTCTTGAAAGTTCACACTATAACAATACAAAAAAAAGCGATTTTTCGAAGGTTCCAAAGAGAGAGTTACCCCCTTAAAAAAATTGCGGTTATCCGGATTGCAAGCCCTAGTTTCAACTCGTTCAGCACCCCCTCTGTTTTTCAGATTTAGCTCCCTGGGACTACTACCTGTTCCCCGATATGAATAAATGGCTGGTGGGAAGATTTTATCGAAACGAGGATTTGATCGCGAAAGCGAATGGCTACTCTGCAGAGTTGGACCAATCATATTATTCGGAAGGGATCAACAAACTATAACAGCATTGGACGAGGTGGGTAAGCCTAAAACGAGACTACGTTGAATAGTCAAAAAAAGGTTCATCCCGAAAAATGAAGTAGGGTCAAAGTGGGAACAGCGGCAACAGTGGGTACACTGAACCTTTTCTGTTTCTCAGAAGTGGACATCTATATATGTGCGTCTTTTTTACATTAGAACCGCTCTCGGATGCCAATAGGTTTGAACCTGTCTGTGAGTCGCTCCCGCGCAATTCGGTTGTGAGAGGTGATTTTATATTATTTTTGGTGTCAAAAGTTGAAAAACCAGCTGAGTTCGTATGTTTTTTGCTTCTTTACCTATCGCAGTTATGTTCGAAGTCATTGTTCTCCCGAAATATACAGCTATATTGCGGTATTTGAGCATTGTGTTTGTTAACCTATCAAAAATAGAACCTTGTCAGTACCCGCTTGAGAAAAAAAAAGGTCGGTACACAGTGTCTCAATTTTCCGAGCTACACAGAGGTAAGTCATAATATGAATATTTTCGCGTTGTAATTTAGATAGGTACTGGTACTACCTCATTAGGTAGGTACTCATTTTTGATTAATATTCAATAAATGATTGTCATCGATCTCATAACATGCTGTCTTTTTCAAATTAATTTTCCAATAGTTTACTGCACAATACTCCCCATTGTATAGAGAAAAGCACTCCAATACCTACAAGTGTACAGTGGATCAGGGTAATTTTCTTCAAATTTTGCTTAATTTTGAAATTTTGTTCGACTGTGAAATTAGGCATGTTTCACTGTGTACACCCCCAAGTACGGCAGGACAACAACTCAATTCTTTATTTCTCTATTCTTAAACATCTCTCTTCTTAAGGGGGGATTGTCTTTTTTTTTCGCAAAATTTACCGCTTTTTGGGAATTTTTTTGTGAAGAAAGTATACAACGGGAAACTTGTGAAACTTGGCATATAGTTTTATTGATCTATTTACTACATACAAAAAATTTTTTAAACAATTTCATCAAAAAATCCGCCTCCCACCCCCCTCGACGCGCGATGATCCTTTTTTTATGGTGTGCACGATTTCTCAAAAACTATTCAACCGATTGCCTTCAAATTTGGACAGAATGCTCAGCTGACATCCTTTTATCGTTTGATGAAGCAAAAAAGCAATACGTTTAATAGTTTTTTTATTTATAACAAAAAATCGATCAATTTTTTTCGAAAAATCGATACTTCAAGTTCAAAACGTCACCAAATCGTCAATTTTTTTCCCCTTCATCGAACGATAGCTATATATGTCTAAAGTAAAATGCTTTTTGGGTTTTTGTTGCAGGATGAACGTGAAGGCTGTAATCGTGCACACCATCAAAAAAGGACCATCGCGCGTCGAGGGGGGTGGGAGGCGGATTTTTTGATGAAATTGTTTAAAAAATTTTTTGTATGTAGTAAACAGATCGATAAAACTATATGCCAAGTTTCACAAGTTTTCCGTTGTATACTTTCTTCACAAAAAAATTCCCAAAAAGCGGTAAATTTTGCGAAAAAAAAGACAATCCCCCCTTAAATATCTCTATTCTGGAGCAGGTGTAATCGAAACATCTGTATTTCACAATACCTCACTTCTTAAACATTTCTCTGCCGAAACATCTCTATTCCACAATATTTCGTATCCGAAACATCTGTATTCTTAAATATCTCTATTCTTCGACATCTCATGTGACATCCATAACATCTGTATTCCGACAATTTCATCTCGCAATATCTCTCTTCCGAAACATATCTATTCTTAAATATCTCTATTCTTTAAAATCTCATATGTGACATCCATAACATCTGTATTCTCCGACAATTTCATCTCACAATATCTCTCTTCCGTAACATCTCTATTCCACGGCCTCTGCGTTGCACTTGTTTCATTCATGGCCAAATAAATAAATGCACCATATTACGTGCCGTGGAATAGAGATGTTACGGAAGAGAGATATTGTGAGATGAAATTGTCGAAGAATACAGATGTTATGGATGTCACATATGGGATTTTAAAGAATAGAGATATTTAAGAATAGAGATGTTTCGGAAGAGAGATATTGTGAGATGAAATTGTCGGAATACAGATGTTATGGATGTCACATGAGATTTCGAAGAATAGAGATATTTAAGAATACAGATGTTTCGGATACGAAATATTGTGGAATAGAGATATTTAAGAGTAGTGATATTTCGGAAGTGAATTATTGTGGAATAGAGATGTTTACGAGTAGAGATGTTTCGGCAGAGAAATGTTTAAGAAGTGAGATATTGTGGAATACAGATGTTTCGATGAATCCTGCTCCAGAATAGAGATATTTAAGAAAAGAGATGTTTAAGAATAGAGAAATAAAGAATAGAGTTGTTGTCCTGCCCCAAGTACACGGTGGATCAAATCCCATTTTTTAAAATGGTTATTATCTCAATATCTATTGGGTTAGGCTGTTCAGTGTCTTTTAAGGTAGTACCTCCACAGAAGAGTTGAATTAAGAAATGGTTGAAATTTGACATATATGTTATTCAATACATTATCCAAACATCTGTGCAATTTGAATAAGTTTGACCACCCCAAACCTGAGATATTTACACTTAAAGTTGGCTTGGTTTACACGCAACAAATTCGTTATGATTGGCAAACAGAGCATCATTAATTTTACCGTCAAAACTAAAATTAAGAAATTGATAAAAAACGAGGATAAGCTAGAGTAAGATATCACGAATAATGTGAAAAAAAATGAGAATGATTCACCATCTAGTTTCCAAGATATAACCATGAAAAGCCCTCACAATTTTGGTGGAAAGCCTGGCAAAGCCTGGCAAAGCCTGGAAAAAAAACAATTGGGGCAAAGCCTGCACAGTCCCGGAAAAAAGTTTACTGGCAATGGTAGATCAAAAACACAATATAAAATATATTTTACGGCAATAAATGATATCCATCGTATTATCTACTAGTACCGAGTCAATATTGCGTAGTTTTTAATTTTATTTATTACTATTTAAACCAATTATCAATCTTTTAAACATGAACATGGTATGTAAACTTTTGGTTGAGATTTTCGCAGAGGAACTACCTTAACAAAGTGAAGCCATTGAACACACCTCACGTTTAGTCAAGGTTTCATTGAGATGGTGTGATCGGTTAGGCAGTTATAGACCTCTGAAAAAAAATGTGCCACTGATCCCACTCTGACCCTAGTTTCCATTTTTCGCACGGATGTTTCAAACCAGCCTCGTATCCTCTCCGATCAGTCGATAAACCTTGCCTGAGAATATAGATCGCTGATCCTCGATATTTCTTCGTTGAGTCTGAGTCTTTCGCGTTTCTGCCAATCCCCGAGGTAGCCCTTCAACCCGTCGTTCAATTTCTTGATCCACAGCTCGAGATCGATCCTCAGACTTTCCCTCGCGACTTTTCTGTCCTCCTCGCAACGCCTCGCCAGCTTACGGCCTCTCATTTTTTCCGCGCTCAGTTCCTTCCTGAGATCGAAAATATCACGCTCGGATTTCACAATTCTCGTCTCGAGCGAGTCGAGGGTAGCGGCAATATCGGAAATGAATTTGTCATCGCGCGTCGTTGACGACTCCGAAGGCTCGAGCGGACGAATCGAGCGAGACGGCGCGGACTTTGGTCGTCGATTCGTTTTCACTTTTTTCCCCGATGATGAGAGGAAATTCTCATCGCTTCCTTCCGCGTGTCCGGTTATGTCGTTCTCAAGGTCGTCATTCTCGAGTACATCGACAGCAGGGCCATTGCCTTGACGATCCTCGACGTAGTAATCATCTTCGGCGTCACCGGAAGTGCTACCATCCGCTGACGAAGAGTCCTCCTGCCCCTCCTCCCTCGCGTCGAGCTCCTCCTCGTCGTCCTCGGTGTTTCTCTCGTTGCTCGTCGTTGTGGCGGCGCTGCTGCTATCGCAATTTTCATATTTGCCCACGTGACCGGAAGTATCTCTGGCCGTGAGAAATGGCGGGCTCCGTCTATCGTCATCCCGCGGCGTTTCTTCCGCTTCGGACACTGCAAATCCAAGCGTGCTACTTGTCACACGTAAGGTGTGTAATTTTAGGAATTAACACGTGTCAATGCCACAGACACCTTAAGGCGGGAGCCTGAATTAGAAGGTTCGAAAAATCGTTTATTTTTTGTTGCTTAAGAGGCTGTACCAGTGTGAACGCTGAAAATTTGGGTGATTTTCGGGATTTTTTTGGAAGAAAAGTACTCAATTAAATGTTTCGGTAAATTAAGAATATATTTGGCTATATTTGACCTATATTACATAATTTTTTCATAGAAAAATGTTGAGATCCAAGCGACTTATGCGGTGCGTTCGGAAGCGCCAAAAAAAAGTTCCTCCACTGCTGACATGATTCCGGCCGATTGAGTAGCTGAAACCGAAAAAGGAAAAAATGTCGTTAAGCTGGAAGGTATTTCCTGTACAATGACGTAGGATTTTCGAAAAAAATCAAAATCTAACAAAATGGCGTAGTTATGAAAAAAAATCTGTTTTCTTGCCTATAAAATGGTCGTTTTTTTCAATGCCAAATCGTCAATTTTCATTCAATCAAAAATATCCTACGTCATTGTAGAGTAAATATATTCAAGAGTACTCAGTTCAAATTTTGAGTCAATCGGATAGTTGCTCTTTGAGTTACAATGTCAGCAAATTTGACAATTCTCATTTCGAGAATAACGCGTTTAAAGATTAGCTATCGATTTTTGCAAGATGATGTGATATTTACCATAAAAACTGCTAATCAGCTATACCTGGCCCATACAATGGACCCTCCTCTTCCTCGAATAATGCCTGCTGAGAGGCTGAAGCTTTTCACACTGGTATAGCCCCTTAAATCAATAGATAAACTGTCCAAGAATATATTTACAAAGTTACAGAGGCCAATTGTAAATATTTTCGAAGATACAAGGCCAAAAGCAGAGAAGCGATTGATATTCGATATTGATATTTCCTCCTATTGAGAACTTTGAAGCGCGTTTTCTCCAGCTGTCAATTTCACGATTTTTCCAAAATGGCGGGCGTGATAGCAAAACAAACTAAACGACCTATTGAATCAAACCGAAGTTTATTTTCTTCAGTATGAAAATTGCTTCTAAGTGCATTGAAAAAGTCGTTGAAAAAGTCTTTTTAAATAATTTGTGTAGCACGTTAAAGTGTTTTGTTTTAACACGTTTTTTGTCAAACCTGAGAAAAGTCATAATTTCACGGTTATTTCAGATTTTTCTTAATTCACCCAGAAGAAAAATATATGACAATTGAAAATTTTATTGGTTTATTTGGTTCAGTCATGAATTACGAGCTGCATACTTTCCACCGATTGGGGACTGCAGTGGCAAGACGCACATGGAATAGGCTGATAAATCTGCAATCCTTTATTGTTTCATGTTGAAATTTTTTTTATTCATTTCAAATATACATGAAAAAATAGTTCAATGTTTACTGGGCTCACTTGTTTTTTTCCCTTCTAAAAAGATTCCTGAAAAAACGCTGTTTTTGAACCTTCTAATTCAGGCTCCCATCTTAAAACAACGCAGTTATGTGTGTTACAGCAAGTTCAAACACATTTGATGTGTATTTTTAAACACTCGACCCGCATTCAATTTTAACATGTTATTGATGTGCAATTCAAAACATGCAACACGTGTAATTGCAAGCATTTAAACGTTTGGATATCAAATGAGTCTCAATCATGCATTTATGTGTTACAGTGAAGTTGAACACATTTCATGCATATTTGTAAACAGTTGATCCGAATTAAGTATCTTGAAATTTACATGTCAATTGTAAAATACCAAATGTAATATATATATATGTGTGTGTGTAATTTCTCCCCCCCCCCCTTTGCCCACCCTCTCAGTTTCACGTAAAAATTCTTCGAAGTATATATACTTGAAAAAAGCTATAGCATGATATTTGATAAAACTCTTTATTTATCGCAATGACGTTAACCAATTGATATAGTTTATGCGATACAACAAATAAGCATAGGAGTTAATTTAGTCTCTTATGCCATATCTACGATCAAGACGCTAGAAACACTCGGTAGCGTAGAGGCAGGGTGCGTAGTATGGGCAGAAAGTTCGTAGGTTCAATTCCATGTGTAGGCGAAATATTTTCTTTGAACAAAATCATTTCGGGAGGTCAAGGAATGACGAATCAAGATATAAAATCATTGATGTAGAACTTTAAATTGAACATTTAATTGAATTTTGGATTTATGAAACATTCTATGCATTCAGCAGCCCCGGATCTAAGGGGGGGGGGGGGGCAAACCCTTGGGGAGGGTACCGTCCCCGGGCGGCAATTTAAGGGGGTGCCAAATTCTTGTGTTTGAAAAAAACTTGTTTCATTGAAGCGCCTACCATCCAGGGCGCTTTGGTGAGTTTCAATGGCCTCGTGATCCTAGCCATCGAAAATAAAAGTGCCTATGAGACGAACTTTGATGAGGTATTCCTTTAGTCGTCTTTTGAAAAACTGCTCATGTTATAGCTCAACAAGTTTTGGTAGGTTTCTCACGATAAAATTATTGGAAGGATATACCAAAATATTTTAAGGTTATCGCGAAAATAAATTACTGTTTTAGGATAAAAATTGTCGAGAAAATTGTTAAAAATATGGAAATTTGATTACAAAGACTACTTTATTTTTAATTTTATACTTTTCTATATTTTCATAGGTATATCCTTCCAACAATGTTATACTGAGAAACCTCCCAACATTTCAGCCGGATCGATCAATAACTTTTCGAGCTATAACATTAGCAGTTTTTCAAAAGACGCCTAAAGGAATACCTGATAACGCTGCCATTTCGTTTTGATTAAAAAAGAAACAAAAATTAACACTTGAAGGTTGTAATAAGATAATGTCAAAATTTAAAAATGATGCGATTATTTCGTCACCTTTTAAAAAATTCATGAAAAATGACTCATTTTTGGGCGTCAGTTTTTGGCATTGAGTAGATGGCCTATGATGCTTTGAACCAACACCCATGCAGCGTATAAAAAGTAATGAGATAACACACCCAAACGCACAGAAATGATACACTTAAGTGTGTAATATAAAGCGCATTAAGGCGGGATATACATTTAGACAGGAAAAAAATAAGCAATATTGAGGAGTTTTTTAAACTAAGAAATAATTATTCTACAATTATCAAACTTTAGGTATACTTTGATAGTATATTTAAGTATACAAAACAATTTTTTTTTATTAATTCATCATCAATACGACGGAGCTGTGGCAGAGTGTTACAGCAAGGTCGCCGCAGGAGTTGCAAATCGGCGTGCAGTCTAGCTTCCCGAAGACTTTGATTTGCAACAAAGTTCAAACATTTTTTCAGTTAGAACATGCATAGTTTCTATGTGACGGTAATTAAAATGAAGAATATGCGAATTTAAGAAAATGGCACGCATTTACAAAAAAAAATCAACATTTCACGAAACCTTCCTGTAAAATGTGGATGAAAAAAGTAGTTTTTTTCCAATTTTTCAAGAACAGTTTTCGTCAAGTAGAAGGTACCAATATTATCAATATTTCTACCAAGTTTCGACTCAATCTGCTCAACAGTTTTTGAGTAATCCTGCACGCCAATTTCGATAATGCAGTTTTGAGAAAAACGCGTTTGAAGTTCACGCCCGCTCCGAATCCGAGCGGTGAGGCACAGCGTTGACGGGCTGTATCGTTTGAAGTTTTTCGAATTTCGCTTTGAAACTTTAGGAAAGTATTCTACATATATAGTTCTATCGTTCAAAGAAAAAAACAGAAATCGATTTTTTTATCGTTGGAAATGTAAATCCCGCCTCAAGCAAATCCCGAAATTACACACTCGAAAATGAGTAAAAAGTGACCACAAGATTTAACACATGTAACTGTATTAAAACAACACACTTGGATCTTGGTCACCCAACCAGACTTCATTAAGATCGTAGAGATAGTTCCTCCTCGTAGATAGGTCGTTTCCAATGTTCTGGTAATTCGGTGCACTGTCGCCCGAAGAATCCGGAGAATCAGTTTCTTCCTCTATGGGCGAGAGAGCCGATTTTTCCTTTTTTATCGCTGACTTTATCGGCGTTGATGGCGTTCTTACTCCGCCGTCGTCACTCACTTCGCAACCTTGCGGCGAGTCTGCAAATGGAGTTTTCTCTTTTGGCTAATTAATCGCTTTGGCGGTTATCGGCAATCATCGATCGGCAAACATCCTCGTTTTCTCTCAGATCGCGTGGCATGGGAAATCGGTAGAGTGGCTTGATCCCAAAAAGTAACTCCCTAGGTGCTTGCTGATATTACTGCTAATGTCATCAGGAATATGCAGGGTGGCCGTAAAGGTTTCCGCCGGAGAGAAAAATCTACCCGAGTAGAAATCTTGCTCCAGCTACAATAAACACCTGATCAGGCATCCTGACTTCTTTTTCCAGCCTTGATCAGAATTTTTTATCAAGCCCTGATCATTTTTGAAACACAATCCCTGACTTCCGTCTGATCAGGGTAAAAAATCAAGGCCTGATCAGGGTAAACTATCAACGCCTGATCAGGGTAAAAAATTAAGGCCTGGTCAGTGTAAAAGATCAAGGCCTGATAAGCGTAAAAAATTAAGGCCTGATAAGAGCTTAGTTTTTCACGGCTTGATCAAAATGAAAAATCATATGATTTTTCACGGCTCAGGATGACCGATTTTTTCCTGAAATAAAAAATACAACGCATACACAAAAGAGAAAAAGGTACCACTTTATAAATAACGCTGATCGTTTATTTTTTAATCTAAATATAAAATTTATCACATATATTTGTCACATATATCTATGTGGAAAACAAACATCATTTTTCTTGTATTTGTAACAGAACAAAAACTCGAAATAAACTAACATATATCACTGTATTATATTCCACTTATCATCCCGAAATAAACTAATATATTTTCTAAACAAAAATTTAAGAAACTTCGTGAATAAAGTAAACAGAGCTCAACGTTTTTATGACCAGACGTTTCTAGGAAACGTTACATTGGGCGTTCTGTTCGTTTTTTTACGCGACGCTCGAAACTTGTCCCAGTCTTTTGCTGAATTAATCAGGCCTTGATACCGCTCCAACAGCTTGTCCAATTTGCTTCGAAAGAACTTCTATTCCGTGTTCCCTATATTTCGAAATGACAGCCACTGAAAAATACGAAAATGTGTATCCCACTTAGAATTCAATGTCTACATATATATCTATATAAGGTATGCACATTATTTTATTAGGGTGGCACAAATTTGAGCTCTATTTTTTTCCTTTTTCTCGCCATCCAATTATCTACTTTAAAGAAGAAAAAAAATTGTTGCAAAAGTTGCGAGCGGTCATTTTTTAACGAAAATTAGAATCGAAGCAGGAGAGCCTGTACAGCGAAGACCAACCAAATAATGGTGAGTTGACAGCGTAGTGCAGTTCAGTGAATGTAATGTCCATCCGAAGTGCATTTCTTATGGGCTAACTTGCACCGATGGAAATACTTTCGCTTAACTGAACTACGCAGTCAACTTATCATTATTCGGTTAGCCTACGCTGTCCGGGCCCGTAGCGAAGGCTAACCAAATAATGGTAAGTTGAAAGCGTAGTGCAGTTCAGTGAATGTAATGTCCATCCGAAGTGCATTTCTAATGGGCTAACTTGCACCGATGGACTTACTTTCACTTAACTGAACTACGCAGTCAACTTGTCATTATTCGGTTAGCCTACGCTGTCCGGGCCCGTACAGCGAAGGCCAACCAAATAATGGTAAGTTGACAGCGTAGTCAGTTCAGTGAATGTAATGTCCAACCGAAGTGCATTTCTAATGGGCTAATTTGCACCGATGGACTTACTTTCACTTAACTGAACTGCGCAGTTAACTTATCATTATTCGGTTAGCCTACGCTGTCCGGGCTAATCAGCACCGATGGCAAAACATTTACCAGATTGAACTACGCTGTCAACTTACCATTATTTGGTTGGCCTACGCTGTCTCTTTTTCTCCTCTGGCAAAGGAGACGGACCAAGTAAAGAAAAATAAAAGCGATACACAAAACAAATATAAATCTACTTACACAGTGGTAGCGCCAACACATGCCAATCCTCAGGAATTTCGAGTTGTTCCTCGCTGAGAGGATCTGTTCCGGATCTGTCAAATGTATCATAATAAATATTTAAACCAATGCATATATAATTTGGCGTATGATTAATTTACAGTCAGATTTAATCCAATTTATATTTATAGATTTAAGAATTATAAGACTTTGAAAAAAATTAATTGTTATACTAACCTGCTGCTGTATTATTTCTTCGTTTTTTCCCTTATTTAGAGCCCGCTATTCACGCAGACATAGTCGTTGCGCAATCTTCTTCCGATTGTGTTCGTCCATCTTATTCACAACGTACACGTTATTTGTAAAAATGTATAAAGTAATTAATAATATGTCTCGTGCTTCTCTCGTGTCTGTGTATCATTTGACAAGATGAGGTTAGGCACGTTTTTAGCGCCAAACTGTAGAAGTCCAGTTACATGATGATTGCTTGAAGTTAGCTGGATCAGGCGAATTGAAGTAAGCCGTAAGTCCAGTTGCTTGACATCGCCTGAAGCTAGCCGGGTCAGGCGAATTGAAGTAAGCCGTAAGTCCGGTTGCTCGACCACCGCCTGACCCCAGCTTGATCAGGCAAATTAAGGCAAACTTAAGTAAGGCCTTCGTACTACAAGCTGATCAGGCGCAGATCAAATATCAGGCCAGCCTGACAATATTTCTACTCGGGTAGATGCTTCGTATCAATATTGCGAATCAACCCCGCGTATGCTCCGCGATCTTTTTGACTTTTCGAGAAAAAAGCATCTTTTTGTTTATCTCTTTTGTGTGTGGATTTTTATCGCGATATCTTTAGTCGTGTTATCGTTATGAAGTGCACGGTTGAGCAATTAATAAATGGCCAACTTAACATCGACGTAAATACCTTAGATTTTGATCAAAGGTGTGAAGATATTTGTGTACAGATAGAGTGTAAAGATATCTTTGAGAGGGCGGTCGGTTAAATTGAGGTGATAAAAAAATACTCATACTAGTCGAAATTAATCTCAATTGCTTTTGAGGCGGGACGGCACTGTGACGGGTAAAAGAAAACAATTTTTTTGTGCATTTTCTCAGAGTATACATATTCAAGAATACACTGCCAGCCAAAAGTATGGATACACCTAGAAAAATTTCGCGCCGCACTAAAAGTTTGATATTTCTGTGAAAAAAAAGATATCCGGGTTTCCAAGGCGGCATTTTAAAAGGGACAAATGAAGCTTCACTTTGCGTTTTGGAAAAAAAAATTTCGATTTTTTTTTGGACCCGGGGCGCCGTTTTGAAAATGGCCGTTTTTTGGCTTTTTTGGCTGTTTAAAATCAGCTGCACGTCTTCAGGACATTTTTTGGCATTTTTTTAAAGAACCTTAAAAGATAGAGGAATAGCTATAGTTTCCTTTTTTAGAAAGTTTCGTACGATTTTTTGTCACCGAGTTATCGCATTTTTTTTCTCAAAAAGACAATTTTGAAAAGATGCTGCTGAAATGAGAAACTTTGAGGTTTAGAGAAAACTGCCAAAAGCAAAAAAAAGTTGCGTTACATCGTATTGAATCGAGCAGAATTTTTTCAGAATTTTTTGCTCCAACATTGAATTTAAAAAAAAAAATTCAATTTTTTTTTTCTTAATTTTTAGCCGCACAAAACATCCACCTCTTACCTCTTACCTCATCTAAACGCCCTTTTCGTCAAAAAACCCACCTTTGGCTTTCAGCACTGCATGAACGATTCGTGGCATCCGATCGATTAATGAATCCAGCTGAGCTGAGCTGAGGGATCTCCACATAGCTTGCAGTTTCTGCCACAGATCTTCAGCCGATGTAGGGCAGGTCATTCGTATCTTTCGATCGAGCTCTTCCCAGAGATATTCGATGGAGGTTAGGTCGGATGATTGTGGCGGCCACACCATATTCACGATTTTTTTTTCTTTGCCTCGTTCTCCAAATATTCTCGACAGAGACGGGAACTGTGTTTCCGATCATTGTCTTGTTGCATGATAAAACCACGCCCGATCGTTCTTAGCCCCGATGGAATCGCATGATTAATGAGAATTTCTTTATATTCTTCTTTTCTCATTTTTCCGTCAATTTTCACAAAATCTCCGACACCATGACCGGAGAAGCAACCCCACACCATAACGGAGCCACCGCCATGCTTGACAGTTGGTATCAAACACTGTGGTGCCATTTTTTCCGAAGAATTTCTTCGAACAAAAATGCGTCGACGACTACCGAAGATTAAAAATTTTGACTCGTCCGTCCACAGTACATTTCTCCACTGATTAATCGTCCACTTTTTGTGTTCCAGGGCCCATGCGTATCGTTTTTTTTGTTCGCCGGACGCAACCAAGGTTTTCTCACGGCGACACAGCCTCTGAGGCCAGCACTGTTAAGATGACGTTTCACTGTCGTCAGTGACATCGAGGTTTCCCTTTGTTCGTTAAATTTGGCACAGATTTCCGTTGCTGTTAATCGACGATTTTTTTTTGCTGGTAACGACGATATTTTTTCGTCTGAGGACGTTCTCACTTTGGGTCGACCCGGAAGATTGCGATTGAAATACGTCTCGGACTTCTTAAATCTCCCGATGGTCGTCTGCACTCCTTTCAAAGACACGCGAGTTTGTCTGGCAATTTCTCTGTACGACAATCCCTTATCGCGCAACGCGACAATAGCCCCTCTTTTATACAGTGGCATTTCTTTTTTCCGTGCCATTTTGAGCCGTTAAGAAAAAAAAATTTGCGTAAAAACTTGTCGATTGTAGACCACACGTGTTTGCGTTTGAAGTTTTCGCACAACTAACCGGCTTTGTCAGCGCGACACTCGTCACATTATTCCAAAGAATCAAAAATGTAAACAAAAACGACGAGCGAAAAAGAGAGCGAGAAAAAGAACACGAGAGAAATAGAATATCGACTCCCGAGAAATAGAATCTTTTTTACGCTCCACAAAGGTAAAATGTAAACAAAGACAAGAAGCTTTATTTCCGCTTCTTGTGTTTAGATGAGGTAAGAGGTAAAAGGTGGATGTTTTGTGTGGCTAAAAGTTGAGAAGAAAAAATTGAAAAAAACTTTTTTTTATTCAATGTTAGAGCAAAAAAATGTTGAAAAAAAAATTGAAAAAATTCTGCTCGATTCAATCCGATGTAACGCAACTTTTTTTCCTTTTGGCAATTTTCTCTAAACCTCAAAGTTTCTCATTTCAGCAGCATCTTTTCAAAATTGTCTTTTTGAGAAAAAAAATGCGATAACTCGGTGAAAAAAAATCGTACGAAACTTTCTAAGAAAGGAAACTATAGCTATTGCTCTATCTTTTAAGGTTCTTTGAAAAAAAAAACATGCAAAAAAAATGTCCTGAAGACGTGCAGCCGATTTTAAACAGCCAAAAAAAAAGCCAAAAAACGGCCATTTTCAAAATGGCGCCCCTGGTCTAAAAAGAAATCAAATTTTTTTTTCCAAAACGCAAAGTGAAGCTTCATTTGTCCCTTTTAAAATGCCGCCTCGGAAATCCGGATTTATTTTTTTTCACAGAGATATCAAACTTGTAGTGCGGCGCAAAATTTTTCTAGGTGTATCCATACTTTTGGCCGGCAGTGTATGTGACAATTTTCAAATTGAAGTATTGAAAATTGACCAATCTACAGACGATTTAGTGAGACCAGGTAGCACAATGATTTACGTATACTAAAACTTTCAATGCGTTTCTCTCGAAACGACTTTCTCGACCTAGCCGAAATCATAACTCTAGCTAGAATTATCTTGTTTCAAATTGAAAAAAAAAATTCCGCAAGTGCACGAACTATCGTTGTACCGTTTTTTTTGTAATTTCCTATTTTGAAGTCCCCGAATATAAGTAAAAATTTCGCTATAATTGCACTTTTTTCAACATCCGCAATTTTATAAATGAAAAAACGCCTCTTACAACGATAACTTCATGAATGTATATTATAAAACTTTTCTATTTTTATTTTTCAGCCCAATCATGCTCAAGTCGTCGACCCAGCCGTTGGGCTACATTTTTTATAGAAAGGCTCTCAATACCTCAATAACGTTGTTCATTTGTATTGTTTTTTCATAGGAGTTTACGCAAAATAAGTTCAATGGACACCCAATGAGAAACATTCTTTCCAAATCCCAAATAAATGATGGAGTAGACAAAAAAATCGGGATAACGACCTTTTTCGGTCCATCACTGTGGTCTCCTCCCTTAAAAACTTCGAAGCGATAAGTACATACAGAAAAGAGAAAAATAAACAAAAACGGTCAGGACGTAGGACAGAAAAATAAAATAAAAATGTTACAGGAAAGCACGAAAAAATGTAATTTTCTCGAAAACCGAAAAAGATGGTAAAACATACTTGGCAGTTATTTGGATATACGAGGCATCTAAATTTTCCTTTGGAACGTTACTTTTTGGGCCATCCTGTATATTGATATAATACGATAATAAATCTGACATACATGCAAAAAATATTACATTCCACTTATTATTATATTCCAATAATGTAATACAGTAGAACCTCGATTATCCAAATTTTCGGTTATCCGAACGCTCGATTATCCGAACTTGAATGATGGTCTTTTCTTTCTCTGTTAAGGGGTTGGGCGACAGTAACGGGTATAAAACCATGTGCGAATTTAACAATTTTTTTTTCGTATGAAAAAGTGATTCACTCATAAAATCACTTACACATCTATTTAGTATGAATATCAAGCTGTTAGAAAATATATTTTTTTTTCAATGTAAAAAATGGCCGACTACTCGAAACTTCTCGAAATAGCTTTTTTCCAATTGGCGTGACAAATAACTTCAACAATTTTCACTCGATTTAGTTCAAATTTAAAAGTTACGTTCTTAATTGCATTTCGCAGAGAAGTACGTACGGAATTTCTGATTAATCGAGAACTTTTCATTTTATGAGCAGTTGTAATGAAATTTTCACTGAAAATTCATTTTTTACGTTGAAATACCTACAACTTTTGAATAAACCAATATTTTTTTAATTCTGTACGTACTTCTGTAGGTATTTTTGTTTTTTGTTCTAGGTAAAAAATTGTGGATGCTAAATGTCACGCCGCAGAGCGCCTAAAAAAAGATAACAAAATAAAATATTAGTAGTCGGCCATTTAGTACATTAAAAAAAATGTATTTTCTAACAGCTTGATATTCATACTAAATAGATGTGTAATTAATTTTATCACTGAATCACTTTTCCATACGAAAAAAAAGGTTAAATTTGCACATGATTTTATACCCGTTACCATGGTCTAACCCCTTAAGGTATCGCCCTAAGGTATCCCCCTTTTTTCTCTAATAAAGCTGTTTCTTAACACTTCGAGATATTTTCAAAATACATTATTGCCTATATGTTAGTTCCTACATCAGATCACATGTACATTGTATGTATATACGAGGAACCACTCT